>RJWM01021084.1:0-34966 GCA_004363535.1 Dasyprocta punctata | reverse complement strand
TTTTTAAGATAGGAGAGTCTGGAATATGCTGGTATGCTGATTCCTTAGAAAGGGAAAACTGTTAGTGTAGTAGGAAAAGAATAAAATGAGAAGAGGGATAACCTTGTGGAGGCGGGGCCTAGGACACAGGCACAGAAGGGCTGGCCTTTGCTAAGTACTTGGATGTTTCTGCACTGTCACTGCAGGGAATGGAGAGAAAGCCAGTTTTGAGGTGTCTTGAGGTTGATACAAGAGCTGCTGTCCTAAGGCCGTCATTTTCTCAAGATTTTAAATAGCAAGGCCTTTTTTCACTGTTTGTTAATTTTTTTTTATCAGTGACTGTAGAATGCTTGTGTAATTAAAGAAGAAAATCACAACGCTATAGTTTTGAGCTACAGGTAGTGTTGGGTTGTGGGAATGCATAATAATTAGGGAACTAGAGTCAGGTTTTCGGGTAGCACTGAAGATTTCTGTCCCTTGTAGAGAGTCTAGATAGCTCAACGTGGTGTTCTTATTTTCACAGCAACCTATTTAAAGATGAGACCTCCTAGATGAATGGCCCGTTCTGGGATGGGGGTTTCACCAGCTCTGGAACACCAAATGAGTGAAGTCTAAGAAGTGTTAATATTTGAAAGGGTAACGATGAGAAGAGGGAGAGTGGAGAGCTTGCCATACAAGTTAGAAGATTTACCATGCAGCATGGCTGTGGTGCGTGTGGGGAGGACAGGGGCGTGTGAGGGATCAGCAGCTGGGACGCTGACAGGAGTGGAGGGGCACAGCCACACAGAAGCCTGCGGCTTCTTTCCTCCGTCACAGTGAATGAGGAGAAAGGACCCTGAGCTTGCTTGTGAGAGCTGGAGGGCATGGAGGGAGGAATGGGAATAGGCTATGCACTATGGTATTCAAGAAGGTAACCTGAAGATGAATTTACACCTCTGTGAGTCAAGTTTTGATCGGACACCTGCGAGCACACCATAGCTATACCATCGCGGACATGCCCAGTCTCTGGTGATCTTGGCTACAAGCCGCTGAGGCTGGTCAACACCCCAGTGGCAGAAGCCTTTGAGCAAATAATTCCCCTCCTAGGAGTTTATCCCACAGAAGAAAATTGGATGAGTAGTCAGTGTGTTAGGATACAAAGAGAAAGATCCAGATACATGGAATTGAGTCAATAAATGATGGCAGTTCTTTTCAGTTGGGTTCTATAGTATCCTTCAAAATCATAAATTAGCAGTGTGTTGACACATGTGTGATCATTTGGTGATATAGTCATAATATGTATGTTATGAAATTTCCTTTGAAGTGGTACACAGATACTTATGTAAGCACAGTGAGAACATCTGGAACAGGGTTAAGTACCAGAATGTAGTTAGTGGCTAGATGTAGGTAGCTGGTGGATTAACAGATTGTATATAATTTTTGTATGCTTTTATGTATCCTTTTCCCATTTTGCACAGTGCACATGTATTATATGTGTAACTCAAAAAACAGAACATAAAATAAAATCATTCCAATTGCAGTGGAAAAAGTTTGGAGGCCTCCGTATTTTCGATAAAGGAAAGTTTTAATCTAACTTGTCTATATTAGGCCCCTGATCCAGTTGTCTCGTCAAGTTCATATGGAGTCTGACACTTTCCTGGCTGCTCCTTTGTCTTGTATTTGCCCTTCTCCCATTCTTTTCCCCGGTCCTGTCCCCTTCTATAGCCCTCGATCCATTTATCACATAAACTCTTTCTCATCTTTCACAGCCCAGGTCAAAATCACTTCCTCTAAGTGAATTTAGTAAACTTCTTCACATCAAGCTTTTGATCTTGATCTTTTGTGTATGTGTGTGTTTTGGCTTGTTTCAATTGAAGTTATTTTTGCCTTTTCCCACCTTTGATTCTTAATTACTGAGCTGACGAAATGTTATAACTTTTATTTTTGAATCTAATGCTACCTGTGCGTTAAATCTGGTGGACGTGCAAAGAAAGGTTTGGACACATTTTTAAAAATGACTCTCTTCTGTAATTCCACCATTCAGGACACTGAGGCAGTAACTGGGCTACAAAGTGAGTTCAAGGTCAGCCAGAAGTGCATAGCAAGACAATGTCTCAAAAAGGCAAAACTAATTAAATAAAAAATAAGTGAAAATAAAAAATGGGCGCCTCTGTGGCCCGCGTTGTGGACCGTGGGCCCTCAGGAGTGGTCGTCCTGGGCTGCAGCCCCGCTGCAGGATGAGAGCCTCTTCTCTCAGGAGGACTCAGCAGGGTAGCAGGCAGCTCTGGAGCCAGGGAGGCAGAGCAGGCCCGCCTGTGTTGCTGCTGCCGCCTCCTGGCAGCGCGCGTCACTGCACAAGTGGCAGGCGACCTTGATGTCCCTGAAGGAGCTCTTCCCCTTCTCAGCTAGCAGCTGCTGAGGGACATTAGCTTTGCGCCGAACAGGGGACGGGGCCCGAGCGCATCCCCGCGCTATGGTCCGTGCTGCTGGCCCCAGCGCGGTGTTTCACACCGTGTTCAACCGAGCCGTGCTCACCACATTGGCCAAGATCGAGCTGCTGGACCTGGAGCCCGTCACCTTCCTGGCGCTGCTCGGGTTTCTGTATTCAGATGAAGTTCAAGTTGGTGCAGAAGCAGTCGTGAGCACTGCGTATGCTGCTAAGAAATGCGCTGCCCCAGCCTCGGAAGCACATCGTGTGGAATTTCTCACCAAACATCTTACGGCGGAGAGTGCCTTTATGTTGCTTACTCAGGCTCCATTATCTGATGAACCAACGCTTGCGAGTCTCTGTGTAGACAGCATGGACAGAAGCACCTTGGGTGCAGTGTGAGCAGAAGGGTTCACTGATGTCCATATGGACACGCTCTGTGCACTGCTAGAAAGAGACACACAGCATTCGAGACAGTCAGCTTTTTGGAGCTGTTGCCAACCAGGTAGAAGCCGAGTGTCAGAGACACCAATTGCTGTGACTTTTGGAAACCAACAGAAAGTTCTGGGAAAAGCACTTTCTTTAATCCGGCTGGCACCTGTGGCAAGTGAGGAGCGTGCAGCAGGTCCTGCTCCACCTGGCGGTTGTCAGATGGTGAAGCAGTGAACCTTTGTCTTCCTCTCACTGTCAGCCCTAACCCCAGCTGAGCTCATCGCCCCCGCAGCGCCGCCTGCCGGAAGGAAGGAGGACTGCGGCCCCACAGCTTCCAGCAGGTGGAGAGCACCTGGGATACAGCGGGACTGGAGATGGGTTCAGGCAAATATAAATGATCAAAAAGGGCTGAAG
The DNA here is from genome assembly GCA_004363535.1 of Dasyprocta punctata. Taxonomy (NCBI): domain Eukaryota; kingdom Metazoa; phylum Chordata; class Mammalia; order Rodentia; family Dasyproctidae; genus Dasyprocta; species Dasyprocta punctata. The sequence continues at coordinate 31,734 of RJWM01021084.1, read as the reverse complement.
AGGCAAGCCCGGATAGACCAGTTACCGCGGGCGCAATTCGACGTTATCAAAGAGCCGTCCCTTTATCTGGTGGTTCTCACAGGTTCACGGTTACTAGAAGAATCGTCACAGGCGAGTGTGGCTTACACGGATCTCTCCCTGGTCTCACGCGTTTTCAAGTGAATATACAGATCATCGAATAGAAGAAAAACAGACCCTGGGGAAAGGTGATACTGGATGAAGTTGTGACGTGACTGCTAACACGTTCAGAGTCATGTTCAAAGAACCTGCAGAGACCATGCCCAATGTGTGCTACACAGCCGTGCGACACTCCGAAAGGGCTGAAGAAAGTCATGCACGAGACCCCTGCTCCCAACAAGATCGTTACCTCCTTCTTTAGTTCCCCTGGTAATAATGACGGAACTTCAGTAAACATGGGCCAATACCAGACATAGCGTTGTGTTCAAAACTGAGCTGTAAAATACATCTCAGTTAAATAGGATCTATCATACAATCTAGACTCACACATACAAATAAGTGACCACAAAAAATAGTTTGAGTGTCATGAATATTTACGATTGTAAGTTAAGAAACATGTTAGTTTCTTAGAAGAAACAGAAAAACGTTTATTTAAATCTCTGCATGATTCATAGGCAGGTTTTTCCCATTGTTTTTTATCACTTTGAGGGAAAAGAACTGAATTTAATTGTATTAAAATGTGCCTGTTTCGGTTACTTTTTTTTTTTTTTTTTGGCACTAGGAATCAAACTCACAACCTCGCGCCTGCCAGACAGGCACTTAAGCCACTGAGCCAAACTCCCGGCCCTAGGTTTTTTTTTTTTTTTTTTATGAGGCAGGCTCGCACTATGTAGGTCAGGTGGACCTTGTGCTCGAGTTGTAGCCCAAGCCGGCCTCGAACTCACAACGCTCCGCCTACCTCAGCCTCCTGAGTGCTGTCAGCTACTTCTTGTATCATTTTGTAAGTCAGCTGACTCACTATTTTTTAGTACTTTTGAAACTGAAAGATTCTCATATTTGTCCCTACTGTGGCTTCTTTATTCGCTTTTGAAGGTTAGATGAGATGGGTCAGTATTTCTGCAGAATGTCTGCTAATTTCAGAAAAAATTTGAGTTTAGATTTGAGATTTTAAAAAATCTTCTTGCAAGCCGGGCATGGTGGCATACACCTGTAATCCCAGCAGTTGGAAAGCTTGAGGCAGATGGATTGCTGCAAGTTTGAGGCCAACCTGAGCTACAGAGTGAGGCCAAGGCCAGCCTGTACTACACAATGAGACCCTGTGTCAAAAATAAATCTGCTTGCTAGCATTTGGAATAATGCTAAAAATAGGCCTAATAAATGCCCAACAAAAATTTCAATGAGTTTGCGGAAAAGGATGTTTAGTGATAGTATAGTAATGCATTCCATTGTATAGGTTTTCAACTAAAAGTAGATTTTGCATGAATTCACAATAATGTGATATACATGGAGTCTCTAAATGTGCAACAGAAGACCGGATTCTTTCTTACTCAGCAGTATCACTGTACCTGCCTGCGTATGTGGGTGCTGCTGCTGAGTCTCAACATTGAGCTAATGGTGGTGATTGATGATCATTTACACAAACACCACTTCAGCATTGTGATCATCCTACACAGCGAGAAATGAAGCACAGTTACTAACATTGCTAACAGCCACATTGAAATTATAAAGCTGTCCAACAGAATCACTCCTGCCAAAAACTATGCTTTCAGTCACACAGTTCTATTTGAAAAGTAAAATATTTTTAATATTTGTGACTTCATTAACGTGAGTCACATATCTATATTTGAAGGAGGTTGGAAGAAGATATGGTAGAGTGACATTTATCTACAGCGATTTATATTAAAAACACACATTTTTCATCAAAAGTACTATTTCACTATATATTTTCAAGGTGGCAATGACTTGTGTTAATGGCTGATGTCTCTTGAAATTGAAGAAAAGGGAAATTTTTCTGTCTCGGGTTCCACATCCTTATGGATATAACTCTCAGTTTGCAGGAACACCTATGGAACATGTGGCTCTGGTAAACTAAGAACCAACTAGTAAACACTCAGGAGTTGCCGTTACAGAAAATTAGTTCTGCTTTTAAAAGTATAGCATGCCAGAGAAGAATTAGTGGGGAATTTTGGGGTTTGAGGCATTTCACATGCTTTCTGTGCTGTACCAACAATGACTAAATGTAGCCATAGAAGGTACATACAAGAAATAGAACTCTGCTACCAGGAAAAAATCACCTGGAGACTTAAAGACATAAATGCATAGTATCCTTTATTCAATAAAGTAAAATAAATAAAAATAAAAATGAAAATAAAAATAACTGTGTACCATTGCTCAGTACTAAGAGCAACCCCAATGTAAGGTAGGGCCTTTTGAAAGTTGGTTTATAAATCACCTCTTCAACATGCATTCGACACATTGGTTTCTCATTATAATCTATGTAGCATATCAATGCAGGATGTCAATGAGCAAACAAACTAAAGATAGAGTACAAGAGTACATGGGAACTATTATTTCTGCTCAGTTATCTGAAACTGCTCTAAAAATCACAGTAGAAAATATAGGGAGCTCTGGCATGATTTTACCAACTTGCGTCCACATGTGTTTGTGGTCACATTCACCAATGTTTACTATAGTTTTTAAAACTATTTCTTGAGCTGGATGTAGTGGGGCATTCCTGTAGTCTCAACCCTCATGAGGCTGAGGTGGGAGGATGGCCATAAGTTTGAGGCTAACTTGGGCTGCTGATTTAGTTACTTTTCACTCACTGTTGAGAGAAAATTAAAGGAAGGAAAGTTTTATTTAGCTTCCTAAAGATAAGGAAAGAAAGGTTTATTTAGCTTACGGTTTGTGGAAGTTTCAGTCCTTAATCAGCTGGCTCCAAAGCAGGATGACATGGCACAGGGGCAACAGTTATGGCCGCATGGCCACACAGACAGCAAAGGCAACAACAACAAAAGGGTAGAGGGGAGGAGTGAGCCACTTTCCCTCATTTGTATTTTATGCAGGCTACCTAGGGTGGGTGTAGCACTCACACCGCCAATCCCAGCACTGGACAGTGAACCAGTCACAAACTCTAGATTCATCCACCTCCAAAAGGCCCAGCCCTCGTGACCACATGAGGTTTTGGGGGGACATCCAGACACAAACGATAGCAACTACAGTGAATTTAAGGCCATCCTGAACTGCACAGCGAAACACTGACCCTCCCCCTATAAGCAAAAAAGAAAACAAAAGTTCCCAACTATTTCTTGAATGTCAATGATTTCAGCATATCACTGGATTTTAAACTGTTGTTCTGTTTGAAATGACCGTTTCTCTACCTGCAGGTGGAGCTTTTCCCTTTTGACTGCCATGGTGATGGACTCTCAGACTCCAGCAAGACTGTTTCATGTGGTTGCATCATCTCTGTAATGAATGCCACTGACTGTGTATCAGCAACTCAAGTTGGGCATTTGTTTTTGCCTGCATGTCTTTGGGTTTTGACAGTCTATGTACTGAAATATTACTATTGTTTCCCTGCCCTAATCAATCCTTCTCTTCATCCTCAGACGAATGATTTTTATTTTTTGTTTTTGTACTATAAGCTTAATTTACCTGTTTAGGAATTTTATTTAATAGAATCAGACATACACAATCTTTTGTGTAAGACATTTTTAATTCAGAAGTTTCTGTTTGGCGGTGCTGGGGTATGGGGTCTTGAATTTAGACACTGCACACTGAGTTCTGGCTCCTTCTGCAGCCCTTTTCCATTCTTTATTTTAAGACAGAATCTCACTAAGTCACTAAATTGCTCAGGCTGTGTTCAAAGTGGCAGGGTGCTAGGATTGCAGGTTTGTACCACCACACCTGGCTGATTGTTTTTATGTTGGATTCCATGGCCTATGGCTGTAATCCCAGCTGCTTGGGAGGCTGAGGCAGGAGACTTGAAAGTCTGAGGTCAGCCTGGACAACTTAGTGTAACGCTGCTGCAAAATGATAAAGATCTGGGAAGTAGCGCAGTGGCAGAGTGCTTTCCTAGCAAATGCAAGACACTCTTAACGAACTTCAGAATTTTGTAAAAAAAAGTTTTAGACTCATTCATCTTTTGGATGTGTCTGTAGTTTATAGCATTATAACAGATATATGAATTTTTATTTATTCTGCTACTGAAGTTCATGTTGGCTCCTCGTAGCTTTGTTACTAATGAAAGAAGCTTCTAAGAACATTTTTGCACAAATGTATTTGTGGACCTACGGTTTTGTTTGTCATGGTTAATATGTGTATAAGTAGGACTGAAACTACTGAATGACAGTTTTAGGAAAAATATAAATCTAAGGTTCCATGGGTTGAAATTTTACATAGAGGGTCACTGAATAGTTCCTATTTCGATAGACACCTAGAAGATTTCCAATGAATATTACTGATTTTCTAAATACCATCAAAATTGAAAGAACTCATCTTCTCCCTCTACATTCTCCCACCCTTGAAATCCACTCCCATATTGGACAGTTAGGCTAATTTGCGTGTGATTCACATATGCCTGAAATCTGACTGGGATGGGTATGATTCACATAGGACTTTCCAGGTCAATGTAAGAATTTGGGTTTTGGGGAGGTTGCAAGCAATGTTGCTGTTAAGTAAACAAAGATGCTGAGATCAATTTAACAAAGTTTACTTGAGCAAAGCACAGGTTCTAAAACTGTTGTCAAGCAGCCTTGGGTCATTTTGCTCAGTAGTGCTCTTCATGTCAACAAATCACAACAGGTAATGTTTGGATGCCAATGGTTACTACAGCCAGCTGCTGGTCTCTGTCTCTGTCAGCTGTCACTCTAGGTCAACTCTGTTGGGTGCTGCTCTCTGCTGCTCATCTGTGGAGCTCCTTGGTGTTAACAGCTCTGAGTATTGTATGGACATCTGAGAGCTTTAGGTGTAGGTAGATTAGGGAACTGGGCCCCATTAAAGGTTAGAAAAGAGGGGGCCTCTACATCTCAGCAACCAGCCAATCTGACCGCATGTCTATTTGAGACATCTTTCTGTGTAGCTGCAGTGAGCTGTCTGTCTGTCCTTTTGACACCTGCCTCTGTGCGGGCAACACTGTCCCTACTAGTGAAAGTTGCCATGCTTACCCAATTTCTCTTATTTGACCATAAGATCAAACTCCTGGCAACAAGCTCAATATCCAGTCAATCAAGTGTCAAACTTCGATAGGGTACAGATTGGGCCCTCTACCACATAAAACACGATCAGAGCCCCAGATTCAGCAGTGTACCAGCTTGGGGCCCAGTCACTTCTTCCAAGTAGCTCTTTACCACTTCCTTTTGCAATACCTACAATAAAATTACTTTGGCTTTGCGCTGGTCTTCCCTGACTCCTTTTCTTCTTTCTATGTTGGAGAGAGAGGCAAGCCTGGTATGGGTGAGTCTGGAGACCCCTGGGGCCGAGTCCATCCAGACGTAACAGTATTCATGAATCTTTCTTTGGAAACAGCCACTCTGTCCATACTACTCCGGATAAAATCTCAACTAGATGCAGGTTCTTCTGAGCTCAAACTACCTGAGAAATGATCACAAGATTACAGGCATTCTAAAGAAACTCTTTAGCAGGGCTTGGGTTGAGCACAGAGTGGGCAGGAGGGAGCCCTCCTGGACTAAAACCAAAGAAGTGCCTGGGAAGAGCTACTTGTTCAGCAACTTGCAGGCAGATTTCTATGAGGGTTAGTACTGAAATCAGGGGATCTTCTGGAAGGTTGGTTGTGAATCTTGGATATGTAATTAAGGGGCCCAGATTCCTTCCTTCCTGATCGTAGCCACTCCAGGTGCTCTCTTTGTTCTTCAAAAAATGCAACCTTATCCTCTGAAGTGGGGACGAGGAAGAAGACTCACCATGCTGCCTGTCTGGCTGCACTCATGTTGGAGAGGAAAGCTATACTTTGATACCAAGGGAGGACACTGCTAGATAGCCAGGGAGAACACCCATACACAACCCAGGAGGACTCCCCTAGACAGCTAAGCAGAACACAGAAGCGAATGTCCCAACGCATTGGGATGCAGGAGGGAACAAAGGGAAGCTAGGAGAGGGGCAGACAGCTGCTGGCTAAACTATACATCCTCTTTCAGGGGGAAATTGAGAGGGGCTTCTTGTCCTTCTGAAAACTATGCAGCATTCTGCACCAAAGATGGCTCAGATTGCCAATAACTTCAATGTGTTGAACTGCAGGTATAGCCAAGCCAGAGCAAACCACACACAAAGAGAAACAGGAAATGAGTACAAAGATTCCCTGATTGGTGCAGCTTGGGGTTGGCTTTACTTGGGCATAATTTGGGCACCTTCAACCTAGGATTATCTGAGGCTTCAATTGCTATGATTGGTTGACAATCAGTTGCTTGGTTGCCAGGGTATACTCTTAAGTTAAATGATAAGTTGCCTATCAATCAAACTAGGTACAGTTAACTTCCTATGGAAGCCTTTTTGGTCCAAATTTGTCATACACTTATGGAGTCTGATATGGGCCAAATCTAGTTCATTTTAGCAATGTGATATTATGTGAATTATATTTATGGTACTTATCCTGGCTGTGGTGTTGAGAATGTTGGTTTGTGACAGAGTGGATTTGGGAAGACAAGTTAGAAGTTTGTCACAATCACCTCGGTTACAATGGAGACTTGGATCAGGTTAGCAAAAGTTGAGGCTGTAAAGATTGAATTGATTTTGGATATATTTTAGAGTTTGAGGTGACCATATTGGTTGACTAAGTGGATATTCATTGGGAAGGAAAAAAGGATTTGTGAGTTAGTCCAAAATTCTTTAAGTAAGAGGACCCATTTTAGAAATGTAGGAGAATTGAGGAGGAAAATTGGGAGCATTCCTAGGATAATAGGAAGTCAGCTTCAGATGTAGTCATAGTACAATTGTAAAGAAACAAGAAACAGATGAAGAAGTTAACTAGGAACTGGTCGGTGAGAGGGTTCAGAAATATGTAAGTTCAGATGATAGTGCCCTTTTTGTGGAATAGTTATAACTATTTACACTTTAAGTAACAGTGTTTGAGAATTATATATCCTTGATTTTTTAGCTTGTGACTTGCTTTTAAATTATTGTAATTATACATAATATGTATGTTGAAATTCTTTTTTCTTTCTTTCTTTTTTTTTTCTTACTGGGAATCAAACTCATGACCTCGCACTTGCCAGGCAGGCGCTGTGCTACTGAGCTATATCCCCAGCATGTACAATATGTATGTCTGCGTGATGCAAAACATACAGGGTTTATTAACTGTCCAAAACACTGATAAAATTGTTTGTTTCTCTAACATTATGTTCTATTGCAAATTCTCATACTAATAGCAATCAGCATTCCTTTGTTGCTGCTTAGGGGTCCAGTACTACTGTATTAGCTCAACATGCATTGATTTGTTGTTCTTGTTACTATATGGCAGATACTATTAGCAGTGCTTCTCATTTTTTACCTGAAGAACTGAAGCCCAGAGAGGTTATGCAGTGGGAAAAGGTGGCAAACTAAGTAGAGATATCAAGATATGAAAACTTTTTAAAGCCAAATTCCATCTTGTGCTCCCTCCAAACCCCAGACTACGTCTCACAAAGGAGTTGTGAATGAGACCAACTGATTATTCCATCCTGTGCTAGATTGGCTAGATGCACAGGGAATACTGTTCCTTATTTGACTGTGTTAAACCAATGCATGAGAATGAAGGTCTCATGGATGCTAAACTTTTCTCGACATATGGTTTATACATAAATCATTTTAAAGTATTCAAATTTCACTTTAAATGTATAGACACTACTTTACAGTATTTTATCATCTGAGCAAATTGCAAAGTGTACTGTTACCAAACCTATAGCTCTTTCAACTTATATTCTTTCCACGACTATTGTAGACGTTGAGCTTTCTCAGGGTCATGAAGTATAAGTAAAGTTTTCCGTCGAGTCCAAACACAGAGAAGAAAGGCCCTCTTGGTGAAGCCTCTGAGACACAAGCATGTGAATGGGGTATTTTATGTGCTTGAGGAACTCTTCCTCTGTTTCTGCATATCCTTCCTTTAGTGAGAATCTCTGCTACTCGGGTTTCTACTGGGTGTGTTGGGAAATCTAACATATGATGTACTCCTTGCCAAAGAAGAGCCTAATTTTCATGCAAAGGCTGTACTTCTGAAAGAAAATAATTAGAGAATAATAGGGAAGATATGTGTACTTAAGTTCTGGATTATATGATTTATTGAGGAGGCGTTAAGTTTGGAAAGCAACAAAAATGGAAAGGCTACATTTCAGGGAGTTGTTGGGAACAAGTAAATTAAATGGGACTTGAGAGTCCTGGTGACAGCTTGGAATAACGGAGGATGTGGACATTGCTAGGATTCATATCTAGATGTTCCATCCAACCCTTTCTGGGGGGAGTTTTGGGGAGCTGACTGAATGACAAGTGTGTGAAACTGTATTATGAGTGTGTGATACTGATTCGAGGGTGCATGATATTGGATCAAAGGTATGTGATACTGGATTATTCCAAAGGTGTGTTTGTAGTTGGGTGTGATGTGTGCAGGTGAAACCTGGTGAGAAGAGGTGGGTCACTGTGTGGTCTGAGAGTGTATATTAATACATGTCCCTCCTCCCTTGATGGTGCTGTTTCCTGCCTGTGCCACCCTGCCTTGCCGTCTTCCGACTATGGACTGAAACCTCCACAAAATGTGAGCCAAAATAAATCTCTCGTCTTTTAACTACTGGGTATCAGTTATTTTGTCCCAGCAATAAAAAACTAAGAGAGACACAGAACACAAGTTGATAACTAAACTGCTTTTGCACCATAGTAGAATGGAAGGAATGTATTTAGAGTGTGAACAAGCGGAGACAAATGAAAGTGTATTTCATACCCCATTCCCTTTCCTCTTAGTCCTTTACACTTCGGGAACCTTAACTGTGGAGGTTAATTACCATTGTAGTTTAAATTCTAAGTTTTTTCATCAGAGACCCCGTATCTATCTCCAGGTATGCATTATACTGGGGTGAAGTGTGATTTGAGGACGGATGGGTTATAGACACCCCAGGTGTTGGGAATGGACCTGGCAGGTTGGGAATCAGTGGTAGTGGTGGTCTGACCTAGAGGTTATAGCCAGACTGAGGAGGTACAGAGTTGATTACCATGTGCTATGTTTTTTCCCACTCATGTCCATCATTCTCGTCACAGCATTAGTAATGCCCAAGGAAGACACAGAGTAACAGACAATGATATCTTTTCGCCTTGGATTACCCCAAGCTTTCTGCTAGCTGTGTACCTAAACTGTAGGACCTTGTCAACCTGGTCATAGTGGAGAGAACTCAGTCCTGCTATAATTGGAAGACAATTTCTATGATACCAGTTCACAAGTGTTAATAACCAAACGTCTCATTCCCTGTCCATTTTTATTTTGATGGGCAGTAAAGAGCCTAGTTTAATGGAAAAGCTTTCCTTAATGAACCTCCACAATATGTTAAATCTAGATTTTCTTGTAAACACACGGAGTAGTTCCCTTTGGAACATGAGCTCACTTGATGGCAATATTTTATCATTTAAAAAGCATGCTAAATCTGGTCCCATTTGTACAATAAAAACATCATCATTCATCACAGAGAAGGCCACTGTTGAGCAGAAGAGATTCAAGGGCCATGGACTCCCCCACCTCTCATTTAATTCTTTAGTTTCACCCATATAGAAAGGTTTTCTGTAACAGGAACAGTGCACAAGGTCAGCCTAGTCCACTGGTAGGAAAGCCCTTGCTTTCAATGTCCAGCCGTAGAATCTGTGCTGGCGGTGTTACAGCGATGCCATGACCAATGTCCCAGTCACACAGAAGTCTTGAGGCAAGAATCGACTTTATTAAGCCAGTGGACCCGACCAGGATCGTTCCCAAAGGAGTCGGACCCACATGGCTCTGGGAGTGAGGTTTTCTGGGGTTGCAGATGTGGAAGTACAGAAGCAGAGCCGCTTGTCCTTTGGGGATGGGTTGCGGAAGCAGGAATGCAGCATTTTCTGGGAAACAGGAACTTAACTGAGTAACATAAATTGAAGTAAATGGGAGGTTTAAACTGGTGAGAACCAGCACTACCTTGTGTCCCTGGGGGGTTATTTTCTGTTATAGTGGTGCCTGGGTGAGGCCCTTTAGTATCCTGCAGAGGCAAAGCATTTAACTCAAGGGGCACCATGACAAACATGGCAATGGGCAGGATTTAAACTCACAGTTGAGTCTTCCTTGTGCTCTCTGTTGAAACTTCATGTATCCAAAGCATTGCTTGTCTTGTATTGTTGGGACACAGTTATATGATTAGGAAAGGTATAGTTATAGAATAGTAAACTTAAGGTATTTCATACTAAAAGCTAGAGATTAGTCAGAGCACCGTGACCGTGCTGTTGCTGCTTGTCACACAGCTGGCCTGCTAACTTCAGTGAGCCTTGACTGTCTGGGTTCTGCTACTTTTCTTGTGATAGCACACTGTTTCAATTGGACAATTCCCAGCTTATGTTTCCCTTAGGTAAGAAAATATATTGCTTCTAACTGGCTTCAAGGGCTTTGGCTGGGGTGAGTTAACCCAGTCAAACATACTTTTTAACTCTGCTTGCTCTGCTTGAACTCCCTCCCCTGGTCTCCAGGATGTTCCTATGTTGTGATAAATAATTCCCTTAAGCAAATACATTTAGAGTTAGTTTTCCTGACAATATATGACTGAGCTCAATCACTGTGACCAGTCACATAATGCCTCGTACTTCCTGCTAGTAAACTATTTAAACTGAAGCCTGAACTGACTCAGTGCTGATAATTTGGAACTGGGATGCCCATCAGGCTGCTAGAGTAACCATCAGTTGCCTTTTAGATTCCTTGGCCCAAAGAGTCTTCCATTCAGTTTGATATCGGTTTCTATAACAATATTACCTACTGAATTATATAAATTTTGTGTCTACTTATGTCTCTTTTTCTCCATGCTAGAATATAAGCTCCCTATCACATGAAAATTTTTTGGTGTGTGGTTTTATAATTCATCAAATCATCGCCAAGTACTCCTTGTGCCTATTATATACAACGAACAGAGGTATTGTTTTTAATTCCAACAAATGAATTACCTGAACATCAATAATGCTCACCTATGGTTAATCTATCACTTGTTTTCTGGAAATAAAATTGTTGAGCACCTCATGAATGCTTCACTTGATTTTTCACCAAAACCATTGCCCCAAATCTGATGTAATAATTGCCAGAGTGTGAAAAGGTCTACTTACTTAGAGAGGTACATCTCAGCTTCACACAAGGATCAGGGAGTGAATTTACAGACATTTGAAAGAAGGGGATGCTCCTTATGCATGGGCTCTGATGAAACAGAAAATCCTACTAATGCTTTCCATGAAAACATTTTTTTTCCTTTAGCAACACATGTAACCAAACAGGTGAGACTTAGGGGTCAGGTTATCATCAGGCTTCTGGGCATCACTGGAAGTTGGCTGCAAGCTCCTCTCCATTCAAGGGAACCATAATTCCACCAGAAACCCTTGATCCTTGAATAAACACAGTTTGCTTTTGAGTTTGCTTTAGAGTTCTCCTGGGATTTTGCAGGGGAAACATCTCATCAATTCTTTCTATACTTGTAAATTTTATAATGAAGGAACACTGTAGGAGTGAATACTTTGTAGAATTTATACTTTTGCTCATTGGTCCACTTCACAAAGCCTTACCGATTTTGTTACATGTGCTCGGTACTATTCTACAAACTGGAGTTATACCACAGCAACTAAATCGTAGATCCTCATGGATCATGAATTTTGCTATGGCTTCTATGAGTTTTGTGACTATTGAGCAGGTAGTAATTTCTAGGAAAGAATGGGCAAGTGGGAGCTATGGCAACTCTGGATCCCAAAGAAGCCCCACACCCTGTGGGAATCTCAGACTAGGTCACCAGTGGATGCGAGTGATGCACAGGCGCTGGAGTCCCCACCTCCCACTTAATTCTCCATTGTGGCTGAAGAGGAAGTGTGTTCTTTGAGAACAACCATGCACACAGTCAGCCCACTTGTGTGTGATTCAGTCACAACTGCTGTTTAGCAGACATACTCACTGGGCTGAGGAAATCGCTTCAGAACCCCAGGCTGCAGCAGGTATTGGGGTGAATACATTTTTCTGTAAACATTTACAACCAACCTCAAACATCCGTTCTTTCCTAGGCCAGGCCCAGAAGAAGATGATGATGATGAAGGAGAAGAAGACAAAGTAGAAGATGAAGATGAAGAAGAAGAAAAAGATGAAGATGAAGAAAAAGTATAATAATAATAATAAGAAGAAGAACAACGACAAAAAGAAGATGAAGAAGAAGAAGATGAAGAAAAAGAAAAAGAAGACAAAGACGAAGAAGAAGAAGAAAAAGAAGAAGAACAACAACAAAAAGAAGATGAAGAAAGAAGAAGAAGATGAAGAAGAAAAAGACGAAGAAGAAGACAAAGAAGATGAAGAAGGCAACGAAGAAGAAGAAGGTGAAGACATAGAAGAAGAAGAAGAAGGGGAAAAAGATGAAGAAGACAAAGAAGAGGATGAACAAGGGGAAGAAGATGAAGAAGAAGAAGGAGATGAAGAAGAAGAAGATGAAGAAGACCAAGAAGAAGAAGACTAAGAAGATGAAGAAACAGATGAAGAAGAAGACAAAGACGAAGAAGAAGAAGATGAGGAAGATGACGATGAAGAAGACCAATAAGATGAAGAAGAAGACCAAAATGAAGATGACTAAAAGACAAAGATGATGAAGAAGAAAAAGACAAAGAAGAAGACAAAGAAGATGAAGAGGAACAAGAAGGTGAGGAAGAAGAAGAAGAAGACCAAGAAGAAGAAGACAAAGAAGAAGAAGACGAAGAAGATGAAGAAGAAGAAGATGAGGAAGACAAAGAAGAAGAAAAGATGACAAAGAACATGAAGATGAAGACAAAGAAGAAGATGAAGACGAAGACAATGAGGATGAAGAAGAAGACCAAGAAGATGGAAAAGAAGAAGAAGAAGATGGAGAAGAAGATGAAGAAGAAGAAGACAAAGAAAGAGGAGAAGATGAAAAACAAGAATATGAAGAAGATGAAGAAGACAAAGAGGAAGATGAAGAAGACAACGAAGAAGACGACAAAGAAGTAGCCGAACAAGAAGATGAAGACAAAGACAAAAACACAGAAGAAGAATGCAATGAAGAAGAAGACGAAGACATAGAAGTAGAAGATGATGAAGAAGAAGATGGAGAAGACAAAGAAAAAGAAGGTAAAGAAACAGACGAAGAAGTAGAAGATGAAGGAGAAGATGAAGAAGAAGATGAAGACGACAAAGAAGACGAAGAAGCCAGATGAAGAAGATGAAGAAGAAGACGAACATGAAGAAGATGAAGAAGATGCCGAAGAAGAAGAAGAAAAGGATAAAGAAGATGACACGGAAGAAGAAGATGATGAAGAAGAGGTTGAACAAGAAGATGAAGAAGGAACAGAAGACGAAGAAGAAGATGTAGAAGAAGACGAAGAACAAGATAAAGATGATGAAGAAAAGGAGGAAGAAGAAGAAAATTAAAAAGAAGAAGAACACGAAGAAGACACCAAAGATGAAGATGACACAGAAGAAGAAGATGAAGACGGAGATGAAGATGAAGAAGAAGAAGAAAAAGAAAAAGATGAAGAAGAGGATGAACAGGATGAAGAAGATGAAACAGATGAAGAAGAAGACAAAGAAAAAGACAGAGAAGAAGACAAAAAAGAAGACAAAGATGAAGACAAAGAAGAAGACAAAGAAGAAGGAAAAGAAGATGAAGACGAACAAGACAAAGAAGAAGACAGAGAAGTAGAAGACAAAGAACAAGATGAAGAAGAAGAAGGCAATGAAGGAGAAGACAATGAAGAAGACGAAGAAGACAAAGAAGGAAAAGAAGAAGACGAAGATGAACAAGACAAAGAAGATGAAGAATAAGAAGACAATGATGAAGATGAAGAAGAAGAAGAAGAAGAAGAAGAAGAAGAGGATGGAGAAGACAATGACAAAGATGACAAAGGAGAAGACGGCGAAGAAGATGAAGAAGAAGATGAAAAAGAAGACGAAGATGAAGATGAAGAAGAAGGAAAGGAGACGAAGACTAACAAGACGAAGAAGAAGATGAAGTAGAAGACAAAGAAGAAGACGAAGAAGAAGATGATGACAAAGACGAGGAAGATGAAGAAGACGCAGAAGAAGATGAAGAAGAAGATGAAAAAGAAGATGAAGAAGAAGACGAAAAAGAAGATGAAGACGAAGACGAAGAATACGAAGAAGGCAAGGAAGAAGACAAAGACGTAGAAGAAGATGATGAAGTAGAATAGGAAGACAAAGAAGAAGAAAATGAAGAATATGAAGAAGTAGACGAAGAAGAAGACGAAGAAAAATAATAATAAGAAGTTGAAGATGAACAAGAAGAAAAGGAAGACAGAGAAGAAGACGACGATGAAGGCAAACATGAAGACAAAGAAGAAGAAGACCAAGATGAAGACGAGGAAGATGAAGATGATGAAGATGATGAAGATGAAGAAGAAAACGAAGGTGAAGAAGTTGAAGAACATGAAGAAGAAGCAAAAGGCAATTAAGAAGAAGACGAAGAACATGAAGAAGAAGAAGAAAAAGATAAGGTAAACGAAAAACAAGATGAAGAATAAGATGAAGACGAAGATGAAAAAGAAGATGATGAAGAAGGAAAAGAAGAAGACGAAGATGAACAAGACGAAGAAGAAGACGAAGAAGACAAAAAGAAGAAGACAAAGAAGATGATGACAAAGATGAGGAAAATGAAGATGTAGAATAAGATGAAGAAGATGAAAAAGAAGAAGACAAAGACGAAGAAGATGAAGAAGGCAACAAAGAAGATGAAGATGTAGAAGAAGAAGATAATGAAGTAGAACATAAAGATGAAGACAAAGAAGAAAATGAAGGCGGAGAAGAAGTAGATGAAGAAGATGAAGAAGACAAAGAAAAATAATAAGAAGATGAAGATTAAGAAGAAGAAAATGAAGGCAAAGAAGACGACAATGAAGGCAAAGAAAAAGACAAAGCAAAAGAAGATGAAGACTAAGACAAAGAGGACAAAGACAAAGACAATGAAGATGAACAAGAAGAAGACAAAGAAGAAGATGAAGAAGAAAACAAAGAAGTCAAAGAAGATGAAGAAAAAGGTGATTAAGAAGATGAACATGAAGAAGATGAAGAAGACAAAGACAAAGAAGACGAAGAAGATGATGAAGATGAAGAAGAAGAAAATGAAGGCAAAGAAGAAGCCAATGAAGAAGAAGATGAAGAACATGAAGAAAAATAAGAAGAAAACGAAGGCAAAGATGAAGACAAAGAATAAGATGAAGACCAAGATGAAGATGACTAAGACAAAGATGATGAAGACGAACAAGAAGACAAAGAAGGAGACAATGAAGATGAACAAGAAGAAAATGAAGGTGAAGAAGAAGTCGACAAAGAAGATGAAGATGAAGAAAAATAATAATAAGAAAATGAAGGCAAAGAAGAAGATGACAATGAAGGCAAAGACAAAGTCAAAGAAAAAGAAGATGAATACCAAGACGAAGATGATGAAGACAAAGACAATGAAGAGGAACAAGAAGATGAAGACAAAGAAGATGAAGAAGTCGAAGAAGATGAAGAAGAAAAAGGTGATTAAGAAGAAGATGAAGAAGATGAAGAAGAAGATGAAGAAGATAACGAAGATGAAGAACACAAAGAAGATGAAAAAGAAGAGAAAGACAAAGAAGATGAGGAAGACGAAGAAAAATAAGAAGTTGAAGAAGAAGAAGAAGAAGAAGAAGAAGAAGAAGAAGAAGAAGAAGAAGAAGAAGAAGAAGAAGAAGAAAACGAAGGTGAAGAAGAAGACAACAACAAAGGCAAAGATGAAGAAAAAGAAAAAGAAGATGAAGACCAAGACAAAGAGGACAAAGATGAAGATGATGAAGACAAAGAAGATGCTGAAGAAGAAGATGAAGAGGAAGAAGATGAACAAGAAGTTGAAGAAGATGAAGAAGAAGAAAAAGGTGATTAAGAAGACAAAGAACATGAAGAAGAAGATGAAGATGACGAAGACAAAGAAGATGATGAAGAAGAAGACGAAAAAGACAAAAACAAAGAAGATGAAGAAGATGAAGACAAAGAAGAAGAAGACGATGGAGAAGACAAAGATAAAGAAGACAAATATGACGAAAATGAAGAAGATGCTGAAAAAGAAGATGAAGACGAAAAGGATGAAGAACAAGACATAGAAGTAGAAGACAAGCAAGAAGACGAAGAAGAGTAAGAAGATGAAAAAGAAGAAGGTGAAGAAGAAGATGACAAAGATGAGGAAGATAAAGAAGATGTAGAAGAAGATGAAGAAGATCAAAAAGAAGAAGGTGAAGAAGATGAAGATGAAGAAGGAAATGAAGAAGACGAAGATGAAGAAGATGATGAAGTACAATATGAAGATGAAGGGGATGAAGAAGAAAATGAAGAAGACAAACAAGAAGAAGACGAAGTAGAAGATGAAGAAGATGAAGAAAAATAACAAGTTGAAGACAAAGAGGAAGAAAACAAAGGTGAAGAAGAAGACAACAATGAAGGCAAAGATGAAGCAAAAGAAAAAAAGATGAAGACGAAGAGGATTAGGACAAAGAAGACGATGAAGAAGAAGAAGATGAAGAGAAAGAAGAACAAGAAGTCGAAGAAGATGAAGAAGAAAAAGGCGATTAAAAAGAAGATGAAGAACATGAAGAAGAAGAAGAATATGAAGAAGATGACAAAGACAAGAGGAAGATGAACAGGATGAAGAAGACGAAGAATAAGATGATGAAGAAAAAGACAAAGAAGAAGACGAAGAAGAAGACGAAGAAGATGATGATGAAGATGAAGAAGATGAAGAAAAAGAAGACGAAGAAGAAGATGAAGAAGGTAACGAAGAAGACAAAGACGTAGAAGAAGAAGATGATTAAGTAGAATAAAAGATGAAGAAGATGAAGAAAATGAAGAAGAAGAACAAGAAGTAGAGGAAAAAGAAGATGAAGATGAAGAAAAAATAATAATAAGAAGAAGTTGAAGATGAAGAAGACAAAGAAGAAGAGGAATACGAAAAAAGAAGACAAAAAAGGTGAAGAAAAAGAAGAAGATGAAGATGAAGAAGATAAAGACAAAGATGATGAAGATGACGAAGAACAAGATGAAGAAGTTGAAGAAGATGAAGAAGAAGAAATAGGCGAATAAGAAGATGAAGAACATGAAGAAGATGACAAAGACGAAGAAGACGAAAAACAAGACAAAGAATAAGATGAAGATGAAGACGAAGAAGAAGACGAAGAAGATGAAGGAAAAGAACACGAAGACGAATAAGATGAAGAAGATGTAGAAGTAGAAGACAAAGAAGAAGATGAAGAAGAAGACAAAGAAGAAGAAGAGGAAGAGGAAGACGAAGAAGATGATGAAGATGAAGATGAAACAGAAGAATGAGACAAAGAAGAGGAAGAAGACGAAGAAAAAGAAGACGAGGAAGTAGATGAAGATGAAGAAGGCAACAAAGAAGATGAAGACATACAAGAAGATGATTAAGTGGAATACAAATATGAAGAAAATGAAGAAAATGAACAAGAAGTAGACAAAGAAGAAGATGAAGAAGATGAAGAAGATGATGAAGAAGAAGATGATGAAGAAGACGAGGAAGGAGAAAGAGAAGAAGAAGAGGAAGATGAAGAAGAAAAAGACCAAGACGAAGATGAGAAGAAGAAGACAAGAAGACGAAGAAGACGAAGAAGATTGAGAAGATTGAGAAGAAGCTGAAGATGAACAAGATGAAGAAGAAGACGTAGAAGTAGGAGACAAAGAAGAAGGCATAGAAGAAGAAGAAGAACAAGACAATGAAGAAGATGACAAAGAAGAAGATGACGAAGAAGATGACGAAGAAAATGAAGGAGAAGAAGAAGATGAGGAAGAAGAAGAAGAAGATGAGGAAGAAGAAGACGAGGAAGAAGAAGAAGACCAAGACAAAGACAAAGAAGAAGATGACAAAGAAGAAGATGAAGAACACGAAGAAGACAATGAAGAAGAAGAAGTAGAAGAACACAAAGAAGATGAAGAAGATGGAGAAGAAGACAGAGAAGAAGATGAAGATGAAGAAGATGAGAAATAAGATCAAGAAGACGAAGATGAAGACAAAGAAGATGAAGAAGACGAAGAAGAAAGAAGACGATGAAGAAGTAGAACATGAAGAAGAAGAAGAAGAAGAAGAAGAAGAAGAAGAAGAAGAAGAAGAAAAGAAGAAGATCAAGAAGACAAAGAAGAAGATGGAGAAGATGACGAAGACAAAGACGGAGAGAAAGATGCAGAAGGAAATGATGAAAAAGAAGAAGGAGATGTAGCAAAAGAAGAACAAGAAGAAGAAAATGAAGAAGAAGACAAAGAAGACGACGAAAAAGAAGACAAAGAAGATGAAGACGAAGAAGTAGAAGAAGAGGAAGATGAAGAAGAATAAGACCAAGATGACGACGAAGAAGAAGATGACAAAGAAGAAGATGAAGATGAAGAAGACGATGATGAAGAAGAAGAAGATTAAGAAGAATAAGACCAAGACAAAGATGAAGAAGAAGATGAAGATGAAGAAGATGAAGAAGACAATGAAGAAGATGAAGAGGATGAGGAAGAAAACGATGAAGAAGAAGATGAAGATGATGAAGAGGGAGATAAGGAAGGAGAAGATGAGGAAGGAGAAAGAGAAGAAGAAGAGGGAAATGAAGAAGAATAAGACCAAGATGAAGATGAGAAGAAGAACAAGAAAACGAAGAAGATGACAAAGAAGACAAAGAAGAAGAAGAAGACCACAATGAAGACGAAGATGATGAAGAAGACAATGAAGAAGAAGACGAAAATGAAGAAGTAGTAGACAAAGAAGAAGATGAAGAAGATTGAGAAGATGGAGAAGAAGAAGACGAATATGAACAAGATGAAGAAGACGTAGAAGTAGGAGACAAAGAAAAGATGTAGAGGAAGAACAAGAAAACGAAGAAGACAAAGAAGACGCAGAAGACGAAGAAGAAGATGACGAACAAGAAGACAAAGAAGAAGAAGATGATGAAGAAGAAGAAAATGAGGAAGAAGAAGAAAAAGACCAAGAAGAAGATGAAGAAGAAGACGACAAACAATAAGATGAAGAAGATGAAGAAGACGACAACAAAGAAGAAGAACACGAAGAAGAAGAAGATGAAGAAGATGGAGAAGACAGAGAAGAAGAAGATAAAGAAGATGAAAAAGAAGATCAAGAAGACAAAGAAGAAGATGGAGAAGGTGAAGAAGAAGACAAAGACTGAGACAAAGATGCAGAAGAAAATGAAGAAAAAGAAGGAGACATAGAACAAGAAGAACAAGAAGAAGAAAATGAAGAAGACAAAGAAAACAAAGAAGATGAAGAAGAAGATGAAGAAGAAGACGAGGAAGAAGAAGAAGAGGAAGATGAAGAAGAAGAAGACCAAGACAAAGATGAAGAAGACAACAAAGAAGAAGATGAAGAAGAAGACGATGAAGAAGTAGAAGAGGAAGATGAAGAAGAATAAGACCAAGACGACGACGAAGAAGATGACAAAGAAGAAGATGAAGAAGACGATGAAGAAGAAGAAAAGGAGGAACAAGAAGATGAAGAAGAAGAATAAGACCAAGATGAAGATGAAGAAGAAGAAGATGAAGAAGATGAAGAAGAGGAAGATGAAGAAGTAGTAGACGAAGAAGAAGATGAGGAAGAAGATGAAGAAGAAGAAGATGATGAAAAAGAAGATCAAGAAGATGAAGAAGACAAAGTAGAAGACGAAGAAGAAGATGATGATCAAGACCAAGAAAATGCTGAAGAAGATGACAAGAAAAAACAGAAGACAAAAAAGAAGATGAAGAAGAAGACGAAGAGGAAGTCGATGAAGACAGAGACGGAGATGAAGATGCAGAAGGAAATGAAGAAAAAGGAGACATAGAACAAGAAGAACACGAAGAAGATGACAAAGAAGACAAAGAAAATGAAAAAGAAGAAGATGAAGAAGACAAAGAAGAAGACGAGGATGAAGAAGGAGAAGAGGAAGATGAAGAATAAGATGAAGACGAAGACGAAGAAGAAGATGACAAAGAAGGTGAAGAAGAGGAGGATGAAGAAGAATAAGACCAAGATGAAGATGAAGAAGAAGATGACAAAGAAGATGAAGAAGATGAAGAAGATGATGAACAAGAAGACAAAGATAAAGAAGTAGGAGATAAAGAAGAAGATGATGAAGAAGTTTGAGAAGACAGAGAAGAAGAAAATAAAGAAGAAGATGAAGAAGAAGATGAAAAAGAAGAAGAAGAAGAAGATGATGAAGAAGTAGATGAAAAAGATCAAGAAGACAAAGACAAAGATGAAGTAGAAGACAAAGAAGAAGAAGATGATGATGAAGACAAAGAAAATGCCAAAGAAGAAGATGACAAAGAAGAAGAAACAGAAGACGAAAAACATGATGAAGAAGAAGACAAAGAGGAAGACAATGAAGACTAAGAAGAAGACGAAGAAGATGAAGAAAAAGAAGAAGCTGAAGACGAAGATGAAGAAGACAATGATGAAGAAGAAGAAGACGAAGATGGAGAAGAAGATGAAGATGAAGATGAAAAAGACAAAGAAGAAGGAGATGAAGAAGATGAAGTCGATGACGAAGATGAAGATTAAGAAGAAAACGAAGAAGATGAAGAATAAGAAGAAGAAGAAGAAGAGGAAGAAGAGGAAGATGAAGAAAAAGAAGGGGGCCTGTTCTGTTTTTGAGGGCCAAAGTACCCATGTTGGAGCCCTGGAGGCTCACCATCTTGAGTTTAGCTGTTTCCCTGTTGAACAAGTTCAGGAATAAAAAGGAGCAGATTACTGAGATCTGTAACAACTCAAGTGGATTGCAAAAGCACAGGTCTCCCTAAAGAACTTAGGGAGCTGGAGCTTTTGGACTGGGTTGGTACATGCTTCCTGCAGACAAATAACATGCAAATATGACACCTGCTATCATGAGTCTCTGGGCTTCCAGGGTTTTGAGGTAGAACATCCATGTGGCATTCTGGGAATAGGGCATACATATTTGATGACACATTGTGTCTGAGATCATTTTTTGATATATGCAATAAAGAAAGGAAAGAGGACAATAACATTCACTAGAAATTGATAAACTACAGCCCTTGGGCTAAACCTGGACCCTCGTGACTCTTTCTGGCAGCTTCAGTGAAAAAATTTATACAACATATAATTTACCCATATAAATGCAAAGTCCTTTTTTTTGGTACTGGGTATAGAACCAAGGGGCTTTGCATTAATATACATTTCTAGTCCTTTTTGTTTACTTTTATTTTTGATAGTGTCTCACTAAATTGCTCAGTGGTCTGGCTAGGCTCTGAATTTTAATACTACTGTCTTAGCCTCGTGGAATGCTGGGACTCTAGATGCGTGCCACCATACCTAGTCCAACAGATTTTAAAGCATACTGTCAGTGTCACGCAGTGACTACAACAATCTTAATTTTAAAAGATTTTCATCCCTACTTAGAAATACCAACAGGAATCTAAGTCAGATGATGCATTTAGACATTTTTATAGACTCAGAAACACTTTCATGCCCTCACCTACATATTAAAATTCAATCTCAGCTGGGCTGGTGGCACACCCCTGTAATCCCAGACTCAGGAGGCTGAGGCAGGAGAATTGCCATGAATTCGAGGCCAGCATATGCTACAAAGTGAGTTCAAGGCCAGCCTCAACCATATAGTGAGACCATGCCTCAAAAAAGACCAAAAAATAAATAAACAAAAATAAAGTTCAACTCCTGGTGTAGTTCTGAAGCCCTTTATGCATTGAGATCAGCTGCAGTCAATTTTCACTCATATAGAATTATAAGTCACTTTACCCAAATATTAAGTCTTCATTCTTACCCAGCTGTGCTGCTGAAATTCCTTTGATATACAACCAATTTCTGATTGCAATTATTCTTTGGTGAAACTCAAGTGTCCTGAAATAATTTTTTACTTTCTATCTCAATTTTGCCTTGCGAGGACTTTTTAAGGGGTAAAGTATCTATGTGAGCAGGTACTAGCAACAAATATTCACACTCAGTATATTAATGTTAAACTGACTCCATTCTAGCACTTGCTTCATCATTGGTGAATATGCGTGGCCCTCCTCAAACTTGAGATGGCTGAGCAGTAATCAAACACCATCTGGCACAGATGAAGTTTGCAAAGTCCAGCTCTACTGCCCCCTTCCTGTATGGTGTCTGCCCTAAGCTCTATATGATACAAGGTTGTTTTTGCCTGAGGGTGGTCATAGGGTCAAAAAGCTGGAAATTGTCTATCGTTGCCCTCCAGTGTTCAGAGTATTTAGGGCCAGTGTATCCTTACACCCCAGAAGATTTTCAATGGCAGTGTGAGGTGCCCACTTCAGATGGAGCAGACCAGGAGCTGGGCAAGTGTAAGAAAAGTTGTGTTAAGCACCCTCAAGGGGTGGATGGGAACTACACTGCCTTACATCTGGTCTCCGTTTGGAAGACAGACTCTAAGTTTGTCCCATTCAGCCCTATCTCCTGGTGATCACATCTTCATGAAATTCCTATTCTCTTAAATGTGGATGGGACCTATGACTTGCTTCTAACAGAAACAACATGGCAAAGGTCACAAGATGCCATAACTGAGATTGTGATTATGTTGAGTTTCATCACAGTCCACCTTGCTAACAGACGTGAGACTGTCTTAACTGGCTTCTTGAAATAAGTGACATGTTAGGAAAGCCCATCTTGCTAGGAATACCAGTGGATTCCAAGAACTTTGGGTAGCCTCTAAGAAAAAAATGCAGTTTCCTGCTCATAGCCAACAAGAAGCAAGGGCCCCCAGTCTTATATGTGTGGGCAAGTGAATTCTTTCAATAAGCCAAGTGATGATAGAATTGGATTCTTCTTCAGTTGAGGTTCATGATAAGAGCATCATGATTTCTTGATTTTGACCACCATCTTGACTTCAGGATTGTTACACCCTGAGCAGAGGGCCCTTTTAAGCCATTACCAAATTCCAGACTCACAGAAACCGTGTGATGACAAATCTGTGATGACCTAGGCCAAGCAAAACTCGAACCTTTGCTAGTGGTATGATCTGAAACATTAGGCTAAACTTAGGTTTGGAAGGGCTGAGCATAGCAACAAGGAGGTCTCTCTCGAACTATGAGCTTCATGCGCGTTTTAAGTAAAGTTTATGGGCTGGGGATATAGCTCAGTGGCACAAGTGCCTGCCTGGCAAGTGTGAAGTTGTGAGTTCGATTCTCAGTACCAAAAAACAAGTAATAAGTCAAGTTTATTGATGTACAATGTACATTCAATAAAATTCACACTTTCAAATGTAAAATTCAATGTTTTTTGTAGTAATAGGAAGTGAGCTCAGGGTCTTGTGCATACTAGGTTAGCATTCTAGTCCTGAGCTACATGTCTTGCCCAAGTTCAAGAATTTTTACAAATGTATACAGCTGGGTAGCAGCATCAAAATGTGAATATTGAAAGTTTTTCTCTTTCCAGTGAGTAACTTCATGTACACTTTTTGTCCATATCCCCACTGATACGATTTTGTCTGTAGTTTTGTCTTTTCATAAAAGCACATAAGTAAAAAAATATATTATGTACCTTTTACTATTTGTCTCTTTTCTTTTTTATTTATTTTTTATTATTTTTGTTTTTTTATTTTTTATTTAAGAGAAAAAAACACATAAAAGAAAGACAAAAAGCAAAAGAGACAAATAACAACAGCAAATCCACAACAGTAATATTATAGGTTTACAAAACAAGATGATAGGAACTTGACAATGGTTATTGCATGTCATTACCTTCAACACGGTTGTTTACATTAACACATGCAAAGTTGATCTAATCATAAAAGTATTAACCATTCTTTCTCAATAACTAATACATTCAGCAGTAGTCATTTTAGTTATCTTTCATATACATATATACAGATTTATGTCTTTTACCTTTTCCCTTCCTTCTTTCCTCCTTTTCCCTTTTCCAATTACTTTTGCTCT
Organism: Dasyprocta punctata; assembly: GCA_004363535.1. Classification (NCBI taxonomy): domain Eukaryota; kingdom Metazoa; phylum Chordata; class Mammalia; order Rodentia; family Dasyproctidae; genus Dasyprocta; species Dasyprocta punctata. The sequence goes on along the minus strand of RJWM01021084.1, from coordinate 7,664 downwards.
TTGAGCCATTTCTTACCCTTACATAGTATTTATTGTAGATTTTGAATTACATATACTGTTTCAGTTGCTTACACTAGGGAGACAATATGGTATTTACACATGTGGGCTTGAATTATCTCACTTATGAGTATGATCTCAAGTCGTGTCCATTTACTTACAAAAGTCTCAATGCAATCTTTCTTTCTTTCTTTTTCTTTCTTTTCTTGTTGCACCTGGGATTGAACTCACAACCTCACGCCTGTCAGACAGGCACTTAAGTCACTGAGCCAAACTCCCGGCCCTGATTTTTCGAGGCAGGGTCACACTATGTAGCTCAGGCCGGCGTTGCGCTCACATTGTAGCCCAAGCCGGCCTCGAACTCACAACACTCCTCCTACGTCAGCCTCCCGAGTGCTGGGATTAAAGGTGTGTGCCACCATGCCCGGCCAATGCAACCTTTCTTGATAGCTGAGTAGTACTCCATTGTATAAAAATAGCACATCTTTTTTATCCATTCCTTGATTGACGGTCACTTGGGTTGTTTTCAAGATCTGGCTGTTACAAATTGGGTTGCTATAAACATGGGTGCACAAATATCATTGTGGTATGATGTTTTCAATTCTTCTGGGAAAATGTCCAGAAGCGGGATAACTGGGTCAAATGGGATCTCTAATCCTAGCTTGTTGAGGAATCTCCACACTGATTTCCACAGTGGTTGCACCAGTCTACACTCCCACCAACAGTGGAGAAGAGTTCCTTTTTCCCCACAGCCCCTCCAGTATTTGTTACTGGTTAATTTTTTTATGTTGGCCATTCTTTCTGGAGTGAGATGGAATCTCAGTGTTGTTTTAATTTGCATTTCCAGAATGACCATTGATATTGAACATTTTTTCATATATTTATTTGCCATTCATATTTCTTTCTCTGAGAAGTGTGTATTCATCTCAGATGCCCATTTTTGGACTGGGTCCTTGAATTTTGGGGCCTGATTTCTTTTAATTCTTTATATGTTTCAGATGAAAGTCCTTTGTCTGATGGATCATTGACTAAGATATTTTCCCAGTTCGTGGGTTTCTGTTTGAGATTTTCTTTGACATGCAAAAATGTTTTAGTAAGATGAGATCCCAGTTGTTGATTCTGGGAAGTGTTTCCCGTGCAGTCTGATTTTGTTGATGAACTCTCTGCCTACTCCTATGTCATCAAGATATTTTCCTACTTTGTCTTCCAGCAAATTTAGTGTCCCTGTTTTAATATTCAGACCTTTGATCCATTTTGACTTTATTTTAGTGCATGTTGATAGACATGGATCTAGTTTTAGTTTACAGCATATAGAAAGTCAGTTTTTCCAGCACTGTTTGTTAAAGAGGCTATCTTTCTTCCAATGTGCATGTTTGGCCTCTTTCTCAAAGATGAGGTGGCTGAGTGTGTTTGTAGTTGTGGCTGTATCTTCTAATCTATTCCATTGATCTCCAGGTCTGTTTTTATTCCACTACCATGCTGATTTTATCACAGTAGCTTTATAATATAGTTTCAAGTTCTGGGATTGTGATGCCTCCTGCCTTACCTTTGTTGCCGAGAATTGCCTTTGCTATTCTAGGTCTCTTCTGGTTCCAGATGAATTTCAGGAACGATTTTTCTAGCTTTGTGAGATATGCAAGCGATATTTTGATTGGGATTGCATTACATCTGTATAACAATTATGGGAGACTGGCCATTTTCACGATGTTTGTTCTTCCTATCCATTTACAGGGACTATCTTTCTATTTTCTGAAATCCTCTTTGGTTTCCTTTTTCAGAGTAATGTAATTTTCACTGTATAGATCTTTTACTTCCTTTGTTAGACTGATTCCTAAGTATTTCATTTTTGGGGGTGTTACAGTGAAGGGTGTGGTTTCCCTTATTCCTCTCTCAGTGAGTTTGTTGTTTGTGTATAAGAATGCTATTGATTTTTGAGCGTTGATCTTGTATCCAGCAACATTACTGAATTTGGTTATTACACCTAGAAGTCTTTCAATGGATTTTTGGGGGTCTTCTATGTAGAGTATCATATCATCTGCAAATAGTGATAATTTTGCTTCATCCTTTCCTATCCTTATTCCCTTTATTTCTTTCTCTTTTCTAATTGCTCTGGCTAATATTTCCAGAACTATATTGAATAGGAGTGGTGATAATGGACATCCTTGTCTTGTTCCTGATCTTAGGTTGAAAGTTTTCAGTTTTTCTCCATTTAATAAGATGTTGGCTGTTGATTTATGGTATATGGCTTTTACCAGGTTGAGGTAGAGACCATCTATTCTGATTTTCTATACGGTTTTTATCGTGAATGAGTTTTGGATTTTGTTGAAAGCTTTTTCTGCATCTATTGAGATGATCATGTGATTCTTGTCTTTGACCCTGTTGATATGGTATATCATATTTATTGATTTGCATATGTTGAACCATCCCTGCATTCCTGGGATGAATCCCACTTGATCATGGTCTGTAATCTTCCTGATCACTTGCTCTATTCTATTTGCCAATATTTTATTGAGGATTTTTGTATCTATGTTCATTAAGGAGATTAGCCTGGAATTTTCTTTTTTGGTTGGGTCTTTCTATGGTTTTGGTATGAGGGTAATACTGACTTCCAGGAATGAGTTAGGGAAACTTACTTCCACTTCGATTTCATTGAAGAGTTTGAGGAGTGTTGGCATTAAGTCTTCCCTAAATTTCTTGCAGTATTCCGCAGTGAATCCATCAGGATCTGGGCTTTTCTTTGTTGGTAGGATCCTAATTACATTTTCAATTTCATTAGCTAAAATTGAGTTATTCAACAGTTTTGCATCTTCTTGATTCAGCTTTGGTAATTCATATATTTCTAGGAATCCGTCCATTTCTTCTATGTTATAGAACCTATGGGAATAAAGGTTTTCGAAGTAGGTGTTGATGATCTTCTGTATTTCTACAGGGTCTCTAGTGATTTTACCCTTTTCATTTCTTATTGCATGAATCTGAGTTTTTCTTTCCTCTTTTTGATAAGGTTGGCTAGGAATTTATCAATTTTATTTATTATTTCAAAGAACTAAATCTTTGATTCATTAATTCTTTTTATTGTTTTCTTAGTTTCAATGGCATTAATTTCTGCTCTGATCTTGATAATTTTCTCCCTTCTTTGGGCTTTGGACTTGACTTGCTCTTCTTTTTCTAGAAGTTTGAGGTGCATCATTAGGTTGTTTATGTGTGTTCTTTCCATTTTTCTGTTGTGGGAGTTTAGTACTGTAAATTTCCCTCTTAGGACTGCTTTCATTGTATCCCACAGGTTCTGGTAATTTGTATTTGCATTTTCATTTGATTGTAGATATTGTTTAATGTCTTCTTTAATTTCTTCTGTAATCCATTTATTGTTTAGGATTATTTAATTTCCATGTGCTTATTGGGATCTTGTGGGATTTTTTGTCATTAGTTTCCAATTTATTGTGCTATGGTCAGATAATATGCATGGAATTATTTCAGTTCCTTTGCATTTACGTAAGCATGTTTTGTGGACCAGTATATGATCTATTTTAGAAAGTGACCCATGTACAGCTGAGAAGAATGTGTATTCTGATGTTGATGGGTGGAATACTCGGTACACATCTACTAGGTCCATTTGTTCACAAGTTTGATTCAGTTCTGCTATTTCTTTGCTGATTTTTTGTTTGGTTGATCTGTCTCTCTGTGACAGTGGGGTTTTAAGGGCCCTGTTATAACTGTAATATTGTTTATTTGATTTTTCTTGTCTATTAAGAATTGCCTTACATAGTTGGGTGCTCCCATATTCGGGGCATATATATTTATGTTTGTCCCAGGCATATAGTTCCGGGGACTTGCTCCTAATTGGGTGGAGTTTGCAACCTCTAGGACCTGCTGTGTGGCCTCACCCCTGAACAATGGAGCTCAGACCTTGTGCTCTAATGGATAGAGCTCAAGTTCTCCAAGGTTCGGCAGCTATGCTGGCCGCTCCCAGATGAGCAGCTCTGGGGCTCTGGACTGGGTCAGGTTCAGTACCTCTGTGTGCTGCAAGGCTGGCGGGGCATTCCCCTAATGGACTGTGCTGGGATGCTGAGCTGGACAGAGCTCAATTATCTGTGCAGCTGGATAGGGTTCACTCCCAGAGTGTGTCACTGGACCCTTGGCCTTACTGGGTGGGGTTCAGAATCTCCAGGACCCAGGCAGCTAGGCGGAGTGCACCCCAGAGTGTGGCAACACCAGGACCTTGCATTTGGCTGCGAGGAGTTCAGAGGGTCTGGAGCTATTTGTCTCTTTTCACTCAGTGTAATGCTTTTGAAAGTCACTTGAGTTGTTGCAGACCTCAGTAATTTGCTCCTTTCTATTCCTGAACTTGTTCACCAGGGAAACAGCTAAACTCAAGAAGGTGAGAATCCAGGGCTCCCAACATGGGTACTTTGGCCCTCAAAAACAGAACGGGTTTGCTTGCTAGGTCCATCCTTCTGCTGCTTTTTTTTTTTTTTTTTTTTTTGGCTTTTTGAGACAGAGTCTCCCTATGTAGTTCAGGTTGGCCTTGAGGTCACTTTGTAGCCAGGCTGGTCTCAAACTCACAACTATCTTTATGTCTCAGCCTCCCAAGTCCTGGGATTACAGGAATGCACCACCAGGTTTTTCCTTCTTTTGATAGTCCCAAGTCTAGTGATGATCTTGGAAAACAATGCCACTTTCCTGTGCTCAAGTTCCTTCACCCATGGGAGAATACAGTGAGTCCCCTAATGACGAACATGTGGGTTGCAAAGTTTCACAAATACAAAAGGACCTCATATTGTGCATATTCGTAGATGTAAACAAATCATGGAAGTTGCTCATGTGTCTACCGGAGATTGTCTCAGTTGTGCTGCTGCATGGTGACCGCACAATGTGATAGTGTACAGCAGTACAATGCTCAATCACAGCCCAATAATTCAGTTTTTCTTTGAGACAGAACCTCACTGTCCAGTGCAGGCTGGCCTTGAACTGGTTTATACAGCCCAGGCTGACCTGGAACTCACAGCAATCCCGAGTGCTGGGATTACAGGCATGAGTCACCATGCCCAGCTGACCCAGGAATTCTGGAAGCAAGAGGAAAAGCAGTGGCAATGTGGAGGGGACTGCTAGGAAGTGCAAAACAGTAACTATGGGGGGACAAGCAAAAATAATTGAGAGATTGGACGGAGGCAAAAAGATGGTAGTTGCTGCTTGCTCTTTACAGTTGTATTCTACTGTACCACCATTTACAGTTGTACTGTATCACCATTTTAAGGTAATTGTAAAAGTAGTTCATTTACAGTATTTTTGTGTGTGTTCGGTTTTTATGCTTTCTATTTTATATTTGTGTCAAAGATTTATGAGTCGCCTTGTCAGACTTAGCAAATGAATCCAACTTACAAACATTCTCCAGTCCTAAAAATCATTGATAACTGATGAGATGCCTGGGAGATATGACGACGGCCAGCTGAAGTTTTTTGTGACTCATGTAAGTACTGGGGTCTTCTCTTTAGTTCAAGGACCCCAGCCGCTTTTCCTGTGGATAAACTACAAAGAGTTGGCTTAGACCAGACCTAATCCTTATTTACAGGAGGACTGGCTAAGGCAGTGTAGAGAGAGGCTAAAACTCAGTGTTGCACTATCCTCAGAGAGAAAACCCGAGGGGAGATTCAGAGCATGATCAGCCGAGTGTTGGTCAAAGCACTGTTGAAAAATTATCTTTGGGGTTCCTCTGTGTACTTTTTTTTTTGTCTTTTTGAGACAGCATCTCGCTCTGCAGTTCAGGCTGGCCTTGAGCTCACTTTGTAGCCCAGACTGGTCTCGAACTCATGATGATCCTCCTGCCTCAGCCTCTCAAAAACTGGGATTACAGGCGTGGGCCATGTCTGGCACCTCTGCCTACTTTTAAAAACCTCACCACTTCCCATCTGGGCCTAAGTCCAGACACGATGTTATGCCACCTTAATTTATATGACCATATTTCCCAAACTGCTTCAGGGATACTAGATCTAGGTGATATTGATAATTGCTTTATAGAAAGTACTCTGCTATAGTTTAAATTTGTCCCCCAAAGTTCACACATGGGAACATTAACCCTCGATTCAAAAATGTCCAGAGGTGGAATCTTTTGAGACTTGTTAAGGTCAGGAGGCCTCTCAACCTCATGTGGACTAATGCTCTTCTCTTGGGAGTGGGTCCTTAATAAAGAGGATGAGTCCACCTCACCTTTGTATGCAAGTGCATGAATGACAAGAATAAAATCGGATAATAGTTCAGAAAGACATGCCATCAAAATAGGAAATGATTTTGTGTACAAAGGAATGTTGTTTTTCTGAAGACTTGTGAAATTCTGACTAGAACTCAGGAAGACTGAGACCAGAGTGTTGAGGTGGTGCTCACCTGACCTCATGAAGTCTACACTTCCCTTGACGATGGGTAGAAAGGGATGCTTATTGACGGGAAGCCAGGAGGGACAATCTGGCCATGCAACACTTCGTAAATCTTGTGTAGAAGATCTGGATACTTGCAGTCATTAGGCTACAATTCTCCCCGGTGACGAAGTGTGTGTGTCCTTCGCTAGGCTTCCAGCAGGCTCGGAGATTCGGCGGCAATAGGTGTTTCTTGTAGCCAGTGCCAACCTGGAGCAGAAGGCCTGGTTCTCTGTGATGGAAAAGACTCGCGAGACTTTTTCACGCGAGACCTGTGGAGGGAGGGAGATGGCTGGGCGTGGCCATCTGAAAGCTACCGGAAATGTAACTTGCTTTTTCCGGTAGGAGGTGCGTTCACAGATTGGGCAGTTGGGTCTTGGGGAGTGGAAGGCTCAGGTGGGGCACTGAGCTTCTGAGGACTTTGTGTTCCGGAATTCTCTGCTCTCCACTGGGTAAGCTTTGTGTGGTTTTCCGAACGTCGCTGCAGCTAGTGGCTCAGGAGCGGAGTTTCGCTCCACAGAGTAGCGGGGAGGCGTGGTGACTTTATTATCCTGTTGAGGAAATGAAAAGTGGCCTTCAGAGAAGTCAGAATTGACTGTAGGCAACAGAGAAGATTATTTTACCTTTCTAGGTGCTGGGGGCATCTGTGAGGGATACATCACGCACTTGCTAGTTGGAGCCTTAACAACTGCTGCCTGGCGATGTGTGGGGGCGGGGAACCAGGCTCAGCTTTTTTCAGGCAGCCTAGGCACCTTAGCTAGGCAGCAGGTTGACAGGAGAGTAGGCGGGATCTGTGTTCTTAGAGGCTCAAATGCCCCCTACCGCTTTCAGAAGTAACCTCTTTGTACATATTGTTTCCTTTTTGTCCTTTTGAGAGAGTCGCCATGTGCAGTTGAGGCTGCCCTTGGACTCACTTTGTAGCCCAGGTGGTCTTGAAATTGCAAACATCATCCTGCCTCAGCCTCCCGAGTGCTACCATTACCAGAGAGTGCCACCAAGAAGGCTTCTCTTTCTTCATTTTTATGCAAATGTAGATGGTGATGCATACTCATGGGCTGTGGGCATGAGCTGGCCAAGAAGGTATATTGAATTCCTGGTTAGGCTGGGGCAGTAAGAGCCACCACTGCTCCCAGCTGAATGTGTTCCTAGCCACTGACTTAGAACACTGGAGAATGGGTTACACCCTTCCTCAGGCCTTTGTTGTCTATGAGAACCTTAATCGTCACCATTTCTTTTCTCGTAACAGGTCTGCTGTTCGGGAGA
>RJWM01021083.1:0-35987 GCA_004363535.1 Dasyprocta punctata | reverse complement strand
ACCTCGTGCCTGCCACAGCAGGCGCTTAAGCCACTGAGCCAAACTCCCAGCCCTGGTTTTTTGAGGCAGGGTCGCACTGTGTAGCTCAGGCCAGCCTTGCGCTCGCGTTGTAGCCCAAGCCAGCCTCGAACTCACAACGCTCCGCCTGCCTCAGCCTCCCAAGTGCTGGGATTAAAGGCGTGCGCCACCACGCCCGGCTCAGATTTTATTTTTAATGCAAAATGTTCTTCTGAAAACAATTGTGTTAATAATTTGTTAGATAATGTTTCATGTCTATATTTTTATCTTAAATAATTTTCAGCAATATCCAATATGCTGATGATTGTTACTGTTTTGTTGGTTGATGTGAAATTGTCATGTTTTGATTTCTTATTTTCCTTTTGTTTAAAATAAAAAATAATAATATCTCCAGCTGATTACAAGGTTTATACTAAACTTTGATACCTATTGTACTGATGTAAACTGTACATCATTTAGAATATTAATTATTAACTTTTCATGTTATATAAGAAAATCTTACCGTTCTTCCTCCATTTATTAGCATGATGACATTAAAATACTCTGATAGACATTGTTTTAGGTTATAGTTGGATGTATTAAAGACTTTTACATATGAAATAAATCAGTAGTTTTTCATATGGCTGATATTTACTATACTTTCTGTATACATTACTATTTTGCTACTTTGATCAATTTTACCAGTCTTTAGGATTTCCATATCTGTTCCTATGCTCAAATCTCCTTGTCTTGTAATATCATGCACTCACGATCACTTATTCAACTCCTGCCCAACACTGAATATCTACTTCATATTCTAGCTCTTTTTTGAAATCTATCCTGAGTAATGAAGTTCTGAGGTATTATTTATTATATTGTTATATTCTCAACTTTCATAACAATTAGCATCTATACTACTGTTTTTTTCTGATAATTCCAAGAGAATTTTCACTTTTCTTCTTATATTGTAAGTACTTCAGGGAAAGATTCATGTTTTATATATTATAAAACTTGCATAGTTCTTTATACATACTTCCTGTGGATGTAGACATGGTCACTACACTTTAAATTCATTAAAATCATCTAGAACGTCAATCTCAGATGTGTCATGACTAAAATCATCTTAACCAAACTTCTAGACCTTAAACCTTGGAAATCATTTCATCTCAGTACTCAAATATCACTATTTGCTATAATGGAATTCAAAAGTATCACGATCCCTTTCCTTTCCTTGGCTTACCATGGAGTATCATTTACTAAATAGCCATGTGATAAAGCCTAGTTATAAAAAACTGTTTAAGAAAATTCAAATACATTTAGGTAGCATTTAGTTCCAAAGAGGGCAAAGGAAGGGAAAAAAATCATTGTTTGTCTAATGGGAAACAGCAGATTATAAGTTAGCCTATAATATGTATAAATGATAACATTCAGTTATCACCCTGTGGTAAGAGACACACCAAGTGATAAACTCTAACCACCTGTTAAGAAACTTTTGTTGGCATAAGATTTCAGTGAAGTAGTGTTTGGTAGAAGGCAACAGGTTGAATCAGTGCCATCTTTTAGTATAGTATAGAAGTAGGGACTGCCACAAGAAGGGCAAAGTGTGGGGGATAAATCTCACCCTATAGCTCTCCATACCTTAAGATTTTAATCCCCATGAAATCAGGAATGAATGAAAATCAAGTGTAAGCAAGAAGAGTCAAAAGGTGATAGCTGAAGAGGAAATGTGACTCTATAGACAAAGGAGCATTCCAGCACTTCAGTCTTGAAAGTGGGGAAAAAGTGTCAATATGGGGAGACTGTATATATAAATATGCATTGATTGTCTTTCAGCCCAAGCTGGTGATAAATTCCTTTCCCCCTGCAATGTGCCTTAGTTATATTATTATCATTCTCAGAGGGCCGTCAAAATCTGTATTGGTATTCCACCACCATGAGTCTCAAGGACCAAACCAAAAAATATCAAGATTCAATAGGGCTCAGAACACTGTAGACTGTGCACAAAATGATCATGTGAAGCATTTTGTCCATATCCTAAGTTTTGTTTTCAGTGACAAAATATGGATAAAACTGCAAAGATAGTTGCATTTTCTGTACTCTCTTTGATCTTATTCTAGTACTTCTTTAGTCTTTCATATCTAACACTCCTGTTGGATATGAATGTCAAAGATTCTGTCTAGGATAATTTAGGACTGGTTCCAATCATTTCAATAATGTAATAGAGTAAAATCACTGTTATAAGCTGGTTGGAATTTCTAAATTATTATGCTACCTTCAGACTACAGTATTTTGTACAGTAATATATTGATATGTGAATGGAATTGAAAAATACATTAAGAAAACTGTGCTGTTCTAGTTATTGGTATCCCAGATGGTGGTTCTTTCTCCACCTGCATAGCCATTTTGAAGATCAGTTTGTAGACCCTTGTTAGCAAGTCATCTTTGTGTGGTTTTGTCATTTCCTTACCTAGCACTATTGACTGATTGTCATGTGTCTGTTAAAGAAGTATCTTATTTCAAACAAAATACATGTGATGTTCACATCTTAGAACAAGGCACTTATATACTTCAAAATTAACAACCTTCAATAATCTGATTTCGTACAACTTATTAACTGGTACAAACAAGCCACAAAATTGTTGAATTGAGATGATAGGCCCACTTTTTAGTAAAGAAATTGTTGTAACGCGTGAACACCCTTGTTGCCTGAGAGTACCCCCCGTCCTGCTCCTGTAAGGACGTAATGCCCCGATACACACAATTTGTACTTTCCCAAGCGCCATGTGCCTGAAAGCACCCCACCTTGTCCTGCTCTTGGAAGGACGCGATGCCCCAATTAACACGAGTTGTACTTTCCCAAGCGCCGTGTTTCTGTTCCGTATTGCGCCACTCCCCAGTGAAACCGTCCCCCACCCTAGGTATTTGCGGTTTGACTGCTTAAAAGCGGTTTGTTGTCTCAGCTCCGCACGCAGTCTTTCCTATGTAAATGGGGACGCTGTGTAGCCAGGCCTGTGCTAATAAAGAGCTCTAATTTTTCCAATTGGCTTTTAAATTGAGAGTTTTTGTTGGGATAGAGTGTCGGATACATCAGAAATGATGCCATTAGCTTGAGCAAAGAATTAACATGCAACTTGTAAACAAGCTGCAGAGAAATTTTAAAAGAGAAGCAATAAAAGGCAAAATATCTTTATCAAACATATTCCATGAAGTACAGCTATCTTCATATAAACATGTCCTATGAAAATGGGCTAACTCAATTCACTATGTGAAACACAACTTCATGTTTCATGGCTCCTGAGAATTCTGAGATGGAAGTAATTCCTTCTAATGAAGATATGGCTATGTTTCAGTTTTTAGGTAGGAAAGTGATAGTGAGCTTTCTCTGCCTGTTTGAACAAGTATGGTATTTGTTTGCCTCTCAGTTTCATTGAAAAATCTCTCTTTGATTTCATGCAAATCCCTAGATTTTACTATCTGTTTAAAATCTTGTCTGTCACTTATGGGATAAACATTTCTACTTCATTTTCATTTCATGACACAGGAGAATAATAAAGTGAACTTATTGGACACAGTTGTGTTAATGTACTATATGTCACCTTAATAATTATGTGTTCAAGTCCACAGAGACAAGATTTATGGTTTTTCCTTATAATCTGACCAGAAGTTCAAAAAATGGTTTTACTTAACATATTCATGGATGCCGTTTATGCAATAAACATTACTTACTTAATATATAACAAATCTGTGCTCCACAGCTGCCAATTTATAATAAGATAATTTTAACATCAAACTATGAAACACAAGAACTATTTCATCTGACACTACATTCTTACATTTTGACATAATACAGTGATTCATTGCTATGATAATATTAATGTTTAACTTTTCAGGGTGAGATGGAAAATGATTTCTTTTCTACTAAAAGAAATAAAAGTTTGAGAAGTTTTACAGTAACTGAAAAAAAGCTATTGTATGTGTCTATTTTAAATAACAGTGATTCATGATTAGCCCCTAAGGAGAGGTGGGAAAGCATAAAGGAGGAGGTTCCCTAAGACTTTCCTTATGGCAAAGTTGTTGAAGTATATTAAATTTATATTTTAATATCTGTCTTACTGTTGATGCTCTTTATGGAAATAATCAATATATTTGAAAAGATAAACCATAAAATATCCACTTATGAAAATGACATTGTTATCTGGAGAATGTTAGTATATTTTAAAGAAATCTTATACTTATATCCAAAGTAGGTTTATTTTTGTTTTTACCAGTGGCTAGGGTAGAATAAAATTAGAAGGCAGTCTTAAACTGAAGTGGAGATTAATAATTAGATATTTATATGATATTCAACTGAGAAATCATTTTTGTTATTAGTACTTGTTAGCCACACATGATGTTTACATTAATCGTGGGGAATAAGTAACTGTACACTATACAGAGTGTTTCTTTTTTTAATCTCCTTCCCATTCCCACGAAAATCCCTACTTCTGCCCCTAATTCCCCTTTCCCCAGTTTCATTCTTCTTGTTAATATTATTCTTAACTCAATTATGTCATATAATGCTTACATTCATTTAGGTTATTATGTGCCTGTACATGCATATCTTAATTTTTCTTTCTTATCATCCCCCTCTCCCTCACCATTCATCCCCACTGTCCTGGATGCTTCCCATTTGCCAGAGATCTATCCCCTTGTTTCCACTTAATATATTCTTTATTATGCTCTGTATTTATACTGTGTTTTACAGAAATAAGAGATACCGTATGGTATTTAAGCTTGTGCATCTGATTTATTTCACTCAGCATATTCTCCAGGTGCATCCATTTTCCTACAAATCCTTCTTTATAGATGTGCAGTATTCAATTATTTATAGATGCCACGTTTTCTTTATCCTCTTATATGTTGATGGGCATAAGGCTACTTACAGGATTTAGCTATTGTGAGTTGTGCTGCTACAAACATTGGTTTGCTTTACGTTGAGGTCTTTAGTTCTTTGGGGAAGATACCTAGAGGAGAACATGTGGATTATATTGAATTTCTAATTTTAGTTCTTTAAGAATTCTCCATACTGATTTCCATAATGTTTGTACTCCTGCCAACAATGTAAGAGGGTTCCTTTTTCACTAATGCCATGCCAGGATTTGTTATTCTTTGACTTCTTGATGATTGCCGTTCTTTCTGGTGTAAGACTGAGTCTTAGCTTTGCTTTAATTTGCATTAGTAACCAGTATCCAGAGATAGTGAAATTTTTCTCATGTATTTGTGTGCTATTTTCACTTTTGGGAAGTGTCTGTGAAGTTCACCTGCCTATTTATTTGGTCTTTTATTTTAGGTGGTCTATCTTTTGAGCTTTTTGTGTATTTTAGGTATTATTCTTGTTTGATGAATGGTTGGAAATTTTTTTTTATCATTCTGTAACTTGCATCTTTACTATTGATTCCTTGGCTGTGCAGGTTTTTAACTTGGCTTAATCTCATTTGTTGATTCTTGTTGTTATGTGCAATTGGTGTTCTGTTCAGAAAGTCCTTGCCTACACCAACAAATTCAAGTGTTTTACTTATTTTATTTTCCAGTAGGTTCAATGTTTCTATTTTAATGTTTAGATCTTTCATCCATTTTTATTTTAGTTTAGTACATAGAGAAATGTTTCTATCTACAATCTTCTTCAAACACATATCCAGTACCACTTGTTTAATAGGCTATCTTACTTCTAATAAGCTTTGGACTTGTTTGTCAGAGATCAAATAAGTGAACGTGTCTGGGAGTGTTTTGATGTCTTTTATTCTGTTTCATTGTCCACATGTCTGTTTTGGGGCCAGTAACATGCTGTTTTCATCACTGTAGCTCTGTATTATTGTTTGAAGTCAGGTATTGTGATGTCTCCTGCTGTGCTCTTGTCTGAAATAGCATTTGCTACTCTGTGTCCCTTTTGCTTCCATAAGAATCTTAAAATTGTTTTCCCTATACCTGTGAAGAATGCTCTTTGCATTTTTTTTGTGACTTCACTGAATCTACATAACATTTTTGGAAGACAGATCTTTCACTTTCTGTGTTAGGCTAATTTCTATGTGCTTAATTTCTCGATGCTACTTTGAATGTATTTGTGTGTGTGTGTGTGTGTGTGTGTGTGTGCGTGCATGCTTGCTTGTGTGTGTGAGCATTGCTTTGCACTTGGAATCTTTTTTCACTTTATTTTTTTTGTTAGTATATATTTGTCTTACATATTGGTTACATTCATCACAGGGAATTTGTACCTGTGCATAATATATCTTAATTCTTAATATCCTCTCTTCTACACTTCTCCCCCTCTCCAAGGCCTTGTTTCAATTTTTCCTTCCATTTTCCTTTTCCCTTCCTTCCCTTTAATCTCCACCCTCCCTTCTCATTGAGTTCATTATTGGTATATTATGAATGTTATTCATCATTGTGTTGCTTTTGCCTCCTGGTACATTGCTGAAACTGGTTATTAATTCTAAGAGTTTTGGGTGGAATTCTTTGGCTCTTCTATGGAGAGTATTATGTCATTCTCAAATAATGATAATTTGACTTCTTTTCCTATATTTATATTTATTTCCTTTTTATTTCCGTCACTTGTCTGATTGTTGTGGATAATGTTTCAAGTATTATGTTAAATTAAAGTGGTGATAGCAGGAATGTTTTCCTTGTTTCTGATTTAAGCACTAATGCTTTCAATCTTTTTCCCATTTAATATGATATTGGCTGTTTGTTATAAACAGCTATTATCTAATTCAGGTATGGTTCCACTATAACTATTTTCTTTGTTTTTCTTATCATGAAGGGGTATTGGATTTTGTCAAAAATCTTTTCTGCATTTATTAATATGATCATGGACATTTTGTTTTTGATTCTCTTTATATGGTGTATTACATTTATTGATTTCTGTATATTGAACCATCCTTGCAACTCTGTAATGAAATCTACTTTGTTATGATATATAATCTTTTCAATGATGTGTTGCATTCTATTCACTAATAACTGGCTGAAAACTTGTGTACCTATATTCATTAAGGAGAGTGGCCTATAGTTTTCTTATTCAATTGGCTTTGTGATCAAATAAATTCTGGCTTCTATAAATGTGTTTGAAATCAATCTCTCTCTTTCAATTTCATTGAAGAGCTTGAGGACTATTGGTGAAATAGCATCCTTAAAGATTTTGTGGACTTCAGCAGTGAAATCATCAAGTCCTAAGTTTTTGTAGCTGGTAGTTTTTTTTTTTTAATACTGTCTCAATTTCATTGCTTGTTACTGGTTGTCCAATATTTTTGTGCTTCCTTTGGGTTAACTTTTCCAATTTGTATGAGTCTAGCACTCTGTCCCATTTCTTCAAGTTTTACTGATTTTTTGGAACACAATTTTTCATATTAGTTGCTATGACTTGCATTTTTCTGGTGTCATAATTTCACCATTTTCATTTTTAATTTCACTGATGTGAGTCTCTTCTATTTTTCTCTTGTTAAGTTTACCTAAGAATTTTTTTTATTTTTCTTTCAAAGAACTAGCTCACTGATTTGTTGAGTCTTTGTATTGTTTCATTGATTTCTGCTTTAATCTTTATGGTTTCCCTTGTGAATGTCAGTTTGGGCCTGGATTCTTGTTGTTTCTCTAGTATCTTAATGTTTCTCAGCAGGCTACTTATTTGAGCTCACATTGTCTTCTTAATGCTAGCATTGATTGAAGTGAAGTTCCCTCTTAGGACTACTTTCTTTGTGTCCTAGATGTTCCAGTGTGTTGTAGAAGTATTGTCTTTAACGTGTAACATTTTAAAATTTCTTTCTTGATATTTTCTGTGATTTTTTAGGTGTTTAGGTGTGTGTTATTAAGTTTCCAGATACTTCTATATTTTGTGTGTTTTATTCTGTGGTTGAATTCTATTTTCATTGTACATTGGTCTGATAGTAAACATAAGGTGATTTTAATTCTTTATAATCACTTAAATAGGTTTTGAGGAGTAGTATATGATTTATTTTTTAGAAGGATCTGTGTGGTGAGAGAAGAATAAGTACTGTAATGTGGATAGAGTATTCTGCGCATAACTGTTAAGCCAATATTTTCAAGGGTGTGTTTCATCTGTGATATTTCTTTATTGATTTTTTATCTGTTGGTGACATCATTCGTCATGATTGCGTTAGTGTTTATTTGATCTTTCATAATGAGGAGTATTTGTTTTGTGAAGATACATGCTATGGTATTTGATTTTTTTTAATTTAAGAGAAAAAAGACACAGAACAGAAAGACAAAAAGCAAAAGAGACAAACAAATGACAACAGCAAATCCAAAAGAGCAAAATTATAGGCTTGCAAAACAAGATGATAGGAACTTGACAATGGTCGCAATATTGCATATTGTTACCTTCAGCACGGTTGTTTACATTAACATACAGATATGTAAAATTGATCTAATCATATGAGTATTAACTGTTCTTTCTCAATAACTAATACATTCAACAGTATAGATATTTTAGTAATCATACATATAAGTATATACAGGTTTATGTCTTTTTCCTTTTCTCTTCCTTCTTTCCTCCTTTTCCCTTTCCCAGTTACTTTTGCTCTTTGAGCAGTTTCTAACCCTTACACAGTATTTATTGTAAATTTTGGATCATATATACTGTTTCAGTTTCTTGCACTACGGTGACAATACAGTATTCATGCATGTGAGTTTGATTTATTTCACTTACGAGTATGGTCTCAAGTCATGTCCATTTACTTATAAAAGACTTGATGCAATCTTTCTTGATAGCTGAGCAGTACTCCATTGTATAAAAATACCACATCTTTTTTATCCAGTCTTTAATTGATGGGAACTTGGGTTGTTTCCAAGATTTGGCTATTACAAATTGGGTTGCTATAAATATGAGTGCACAAATATCACTGTGGTATGATATTTTCAATTCCTCTGGGAAAATGCCCAGAAGCGGGATAGCTGGGTCAAATGGGACCTCTAATCCTGGCTTCTTGAGGAATCTCCACACTGATTTCCACAGTGGTTGCACCAGTCTACACTCCCACCAAAAGTGGAGGAGAGTTCCTTTTTCCCCACAGCCCCTCTAGCATGTGTTATTGATTGATTTTGTGAACTTCGCCATTCTCTCTGCAGTGAGATGGAATCTCAGTGTTGTTTTAATTTGCATTTCCTGAATGACCATTGATATTGGACATTTTAAAAATATATTTATTTGCCATTTGTATTTTTTTCTCTGAGAATTCTGTATTCATCTCAGATGCCCATTTTTGGATTCGGTCCTTGAATTTTAGGGGCCTGAATTTTTGAATTCTTTATATGTGTTATATAGGAGTCCTTTGTCTGATGCACAATTGGCTAAAATATTTGCCCAGTTCATGGGTTTTCTTTTCACTCTGTTGGAGATTTCCTTTGGCATGCAAAAACTTTTTAGTAAGATGAGATCCCAGTTGTTGATTCTGGGAAGTATTTCCCGTGCAGTTTGATTTTTGTTCATGTCTTAGTTACTTTTTGCTCATTGCTGAGACAAAATACCTGATGCCCAAAATCAGGGAAGGAAAGGTTTATCTCTTATAGTTTCTTGGAATTTTCAGTCCATGCTCAGTTGGCTCCAAGGCAGCGTGGCATGGCAAGGCTGCCATTCGTGGCAGCTGCAACCACAACCATGCAGTGCATGCTAGCCAGAGAGAGAGAGGGGGTGTGGTAGAGGAAGAGAGGGTAAGACCCTCCTCCTTTACACTGTATGTCAGCTCCCCCCTGGGTGAGTGCAGCACTCACATCACTAATCCTAGCACTAGACAACAAACTGAACACAAGTGTCAGACTCAGCCCCATCAAAAGTATATGAGGACTTGGGGGTACATAGTAGCACCCAATACAGTTCAGGAACTCTCTGCACACTCCTATGTCATCAAGATTTTTAACTACTTTGTCTTCCAGCAAATTTAGTATCTCTGTTTTAATATTCAGATCTTTGATCCATTTTGACTTTATTTTAGTGCATGGTGACAGACATGGATCTAGTTTTAGTTCACAGCACATAGACAGCCAGGTTTTCCAGCACCATTTGTTAAAGAGGCTATCGTCCTTCCAATGTACATGTTTGGGCCTTTGTCAAACATGAGATGGCTGAGTGTGTTTGTAGTTGTGGCTGTATCTTCTAACCTATTCCATTGATCTTCAGGTCTGTTTTTATTTCAGTACCATGCTGATTTTATCACAGTAGCTTTGTAAGATAGTTTCAAGTCAGGAATTGTGATGCCTCCTGCCTTACCTTTGTTGCCCAGAATTCCCTTTGCTATTCTAGGTCTCTTCTGGATCCAGATGAATTTCAGGGATGATTTCTCTAGCTCTGTGAGGTATACAAGAAGTATTTTGATTGGGATTGCATTAAACGTGAATAAAAATTATGGGAGAATGGCCATTTTTATGATGTTTGTTCTTCCTATCCATGAACAAAGAATATCTTTCCATTTTCTGAAATCCTCTTCGATTTCCTTTTTCAGAGTAATGTAATTTTCACTGTATAGATCTTTTAGTTCCTTTGTTAGATTGATTCCTAAGTATTTCTTTTTTTGGATGCTATAGTGAAGGTTGTGGTTTCCCTTATTTCTCTCTTAGTGAGTTTGTTGTTTGTGTATAAGAATGCTATTGATTTTTGAGTGTTGACCTTGTATCCAGAAACATTACTGAATTTGATTATTACATGTAGAAGTCTTCTAATGGATTTTTGGGGGTCTTCTATGTAGAGTATCATATCATTTGCAAATAATAATTTTAATTCTTCTTTTCCTATCCTTATTCCCTTTATTTCTTTCTCTTGTCTAATTTCTCTGCCTAATATTTCCAAAACTATATTAAATAGGAGTAGTGATAATGCACATCCTTGTCTTGTTCCTGATTTTAGGTTGAAAATTTTCAGTTTTTCTTCATTTAGTAAGTTGTTGGCTGTTGGTTTATGATATATGGCTTTTATCAAGTTGAGGTAGAGACCAACTATTATGATTTTCTGTAGGGTTTCTATCATAAATGAGTGTTGGATTGTGTCAGAAGCTTTTTCTGCATCTATTGAGATGATCATGTGATTCTTGTCTTTGGTCCTGTTGATATGGTGTATTACATTTATTGATTTGCATATGTTGAACCAGCCCTGCATTCCTGGGATGAATTCCACTTGATCATGGTGTATAATCTTCCTGATAACTTTCTGTATTCTATTTGCCAGTATTTTATTGAGGATTTTTGCATCTATGTTCATTAGGGAGATTGGCCTGTCATTTTCTTTTTTGGTTGGGTCTTTCTCTGGTTTGGGTACTATGGTAATACTTGCTTCCAGTAATGAGTTAGAGAGACTTGCTTCCCTTTCAATTTCTTTAAACAGTTTGAGGAGTGTTGGCATGAAGTCTTCCATAAATTTCTTGTAGAGTTCAGCAGGAAATCCATCAGGACCTGGGTTTTTCTTTGTTGGTAAGATTCCAATTTCATTTTCAATTTCATTAGCTGAAATTGGGTTATTGAGCAATTTTTCATCTTCTTGATTCAGCTTTGATAAATCATAGGTTTCTGTCTATTTCTTCTTTGTTATCGAACCTATGTGAGTAAGGGTTTTTGAAGTAGGTGTTGATGATCTTCTGTGTTTCTACAGGGTCTGTAGTCATTTCACCCTTTCTCTTGTCTAATTTCTCTGCCTAATATTTCCAAAACTATATTAAATAGGAGTAGTGATAATGCACATCCTTGTCTTGTTCCTGATTTTAGGTTGAAAATTTTCAGTTTTTCTTCACCCAAAGAGTCTTTCAGTACTCTTTGTAGTGTTGGTTTGGTGGCCATAAATTTCTTCAGTTCTTTGTCATCGAACTATCTTATTTCTCCATCAATTTTTAAAGATAGTTTTGCAGGATGAATCAATGTGGGGTGAAAGTTGTTTTCTTTCAGGATTTGAAATACTTCACTCCAAGCTCTTCTTGACTTGTAGGTTTGTGTTGAGAAGTCTGCCACGAATCTGATAGGCTTTCCTTCATAGGTGATCTGTTTCTTTTCTCTGACAGCTTTTAGTATTTTTTATTGTGCTGTATTTCTGATACCCGAATTATTATATGTCTGGGTTAAGTTTATTTTGGATATGGTTAATTGGGGTTCTGTATGCCTCACCTAGCTGTATATCAGATTCTCTTCCCATGTTTGGAAAATTTTTTGCTATTATTTCTGCAAATAGTCTTTGCAGGTCATTAGTATTGACCTCTGCTTTTTCATTGACGCCTGTTAATCTTATGTTATTTCTCTTGACGTCATCATGCAGCTGTTGAATTGTTGTTTCTTGGTTCCTTGCTATTTTTAAGAGATCTTTTCTTTCTTGATCATAAGCTTTCATGCTATCTTCATGGTCTGAGACTCTATCTTCAGCTTCATTCAAGTGGTTTTGCCAACTTTCCATGGAGTTTTTATTTTCCTGGATTTTCCTTTGAATCTCTTTCATGCATTCTATTTGTGTCTTAGTTTGTTCATTCAAAGGTTCCATAATTTTATGTTATTCTATTTTTTATCTTGATCTTCTTTAGATGCACATAGCATTTCTTTCATAGTGATTGCCATTTCATTTTCTTAGCTGAGAGAGTATTTCTGATTTGAGTTCCTCTATAGCTTCATGGAGTTGTTTCTTTACTTCAGTTGCTAGCATTTCAGAAAGTTCAGTTGTGTGATTCCCAGTTTCTTCTGTTTCAGTGTCTCTTGTGTTTCTTCTCACTGGGCTGGGAGATTGAGACTGCCTCTTGTTCTTTCTTTTTGTCATTTTCTTCTGGGACCTGTGTGCTGGGCAGGCAGCTTCCTGATGGATTGCACTGTAACAGTGTGCTGGGTAGACCTTCATTCCTCCAATATCCCTGTGGCTATCAGGGCACACCCCCAGATTATGGCACTGGATCCTTGTGCTCTGTGGTCTGTGAGGCTGGCTGTGTTTTCCTCTGATGTACTTTGTTAGGTTGCTCTTGGGCTTTGGGCTAGACCACGTTTTTATCCCCCCTGTAGCTAGCTGGGTCATACCCCTGGAGCTTGTTGCTGGGGCCTAGAACCTGGCTGTGTAGAGTTCAGAACCTCCACAACCCAGTTGGCTAGCAGAGATGCACCCCTGGGGTGTGTTGCTGGACCTTTAGCCTGGCTGGGTGGAGTTTGGAATCTCCAGGACCCAGGTAGCTAGGTAGAGTGCACCATGGGGTATGGCACCACCAGGATCTTGAGTCTGGCTGCAAGGAACCCAGAGCCTCTGGAGCATTGGACAAGCCTGGGCATGCCCCCAGAATATGCTGCCAGAGCCTTGCTCCTGGCTGGGTGGAGTTCACAACCTCTGGGAACTGCTGCATAGCTGTACCCCTGAACAATGGAGCTTGCACCTTGTGTTCTAATGGGCAGAACTCAAATTCTCCAAGGCTCTGCAATTATGCTAGATGCTCCCTGATGAGCAGCTCTGGGGCTTTTGCCTGGGTGGGGCTTGGTACCTCTGGGTCCTGTGAGGCTGGCCAGGTGTTCCCCTGATGGATTGCACTGGGACACTGGGCTGGGTGGAGCTCGATCCTCTATGCAGCTGTTGAGAGCTCACTCCTGGTGTGTGTCACTGGACCTACCACCTTACTGGGTGAGGGTTGGAATCTCTGGGACCCAGGCAGTTAGGTAGAGTACACCCCAGTGTGTGGCACCACCAGAACCTTGCATCTGGCTGCGAGGAGTTCAGAGCCTCTGGAACACTACAGTGTTTGATTGGTGAATATTTTGCATGAGTTATCTCTTTTTACTGGATTTTCCCCTTAACTAGTATGTGGTGACATTCTTTGTCTCTTGTAGTCAGAGATCAAAATGGCTACTTCTGCTTGTTTTCCAGGTTCTAGTGCATGAAATATTTTGTATCATTCTTTGATTTTTAATTTTATGAACATCTTTGTGAATTAGATGATTTTCTTGAATGCAATTCGTAAGCTTCTTTTTGATCTAGTCTGCCAATCTGTGTCTTTTAATTGGAGAGTTGATACCATTAACATTGAGAGCTATTACCGATGTGGGTTGATTAATTTCTATGATTGTGCTTTTCCTCTGCTGGTGACTCCTTTGTTTTTCTATTCTGTAAGTTTTTGTTTTTCTTGATCTATTGACCTTGTTTGATATTTTCCTTCCACCTGTGTTTTTGGTTTTGTTGATTTTGTTGTTTTCTTTAGGATATTCTGGAGTATTTTCTGGAGTGCCAGTTTAGTTTTCATATATATAAATATATATAAATTCATATATCAAAACATTGAGTTTTTAAAAAAATGTTCTCACTTCTCGATCTATTTTGAAGATATGTATTACTGGGTATCATAATCTAGGTTGAAAGCTGTTTGCCCTCAGAGTTTAAAATACCTCACTCCATGCACGTCTGGCCTTTAAGGTATGTGTTGAAAAGTCTGCTATAATTCTAATTCATTTAAGCTTATGTGTTTCTTTTGCTTTTCTCTGACTGCATTTAATATTCTGAGGATTTTTGGTTGCTGAAAATCTGAGAATATAATTATCATAAGTCTTGGTGAGCTTCTTTATTCATCACAATCATTTAGTGTTTTGTAAGTCTCATTTTCTTTTATGTTGAGATTTTTCTCATATTTGGGAAATTTTCTGTTATAACTTCTGTAAACAAATTAATAATTCCATTTGTATTATCTTCTAGCTTTTTTTTCCAACTCCAGTTAGCTTTAGGTTGGTCTTCTTAGTGTCATCTAGTTGCTGCTGTATGATTTATTTTTGCTGTTTTTTTTTACTTCTCTGAGTAATTAATAACTTCACATTTTGTCCCCAATTTTAGACATTCTGTCTTCACATTGGTTGTGTCTGCAGTTTATTAGTTCTACAATCTTTTTTAAAAATTTCTGGTATTTCTGTCTGATACTTTTTTGTGGTTTCTATATCTTTGGTGAATTTGTCATTCATATTTTGAGTCATTTTAGTTAGCACTTAAAAGTTTTTGTTTCCTTCATGTTTAATTTGGAATTTGTGAGTGATAAATTCAAAAACTTTTGGGTCATTTCCTCTTTGAACTTGGCAAGTTTCTTCATCTGTTCTTTAAACTTTCCATAAAGCTCTGCCACCTTTTATTTGTTTTCCTTTCAATTTGTGCCCCCTTGATTTGCCTTATCAGAGTTGAGGGACCTTAGGGATTTTGTTATCTTGCTTTTCCATGATCCTTTGTGCATGTATGTACATTTTTATTTTTGTTTTTATCCCTTCCATATTTTCCTTTTTGGGGGTCACTGCACATTGAGATCTAGAAGGGTGCAGAAATCTCGTGGTTTATATGAAGATTTTAGTAAGATATTGCCTCCTTATATGTGTATCTATCTTTATATGTCTAGAGATAGTATTTAACCCTTTAGTTATTTGATGCAAGTGACTTGGATCTGTTCCTATGTTTTTCAGGAAGAAGTACTTGCGGTTGTAACATCATCAACAGATCCAATCATATATCGCTTATAGAAAATAGAGTTCATTTACATTTTCACCCTTTTTAAATACTTTATACAGCCAATGTTAAATTATTATTATCAATTCTGCAATGTAGTAGGATAAGTGGAAAGAAAAGATTGAAAGGAGGATGAAAGAGGATTGTAAGCCACTAAGAGGGCAAGTTGGTAGGTAAACTAGTGATAGATTTTAAAAAAGAAAATTTATTATGGGTCAGATTTTGTTGGAGTATTTAGTTAGGTTGAATGGCTAGTGTTGAGCATTTTAAGAAGATATTTGTGGTGGTGGGGATGAGATATAGAGGGAGGGAAGTGTACTTTGTGATTGAGGAAAGCTATGTGACCATTGGAATCTATTGATAAGTTTTTGCACTTGTAATGTGGAAAAAAGGTATGGGAAGACAGGGTGCTAGATAAGATATGAAAGAGCCTAGCACATAAGATGGGGACATAGAGGGTTCATACAGAAGAGGATAAGAGTGACTGAACAAAAACAGAATATGGAAAATTAAAATTTTGAGGAGTTTACATACTGGGGCAAAGAAATAAGATAATAGTATTGCTATGTGAGCTTGAGGTGAAGAATCTTGAAAGGGAATGAGAAGGGGGAAAGGCACTACTTAAACAAATAAAACAGAAGAAATAAACAAAAACAAAGAATAAACAAAAACCATAAAAAATGAAGCAAACAAAACAAGCAAAACAAATCAACCTCAAATTTCAGAAGATATCTGATGGGAACTCAGTTTAAATACTACAACAAAAGAATGTACATGTGATTCACATGTAACCTCTGTGTCAGAAAGTTCAGGTGTTTCCACTATTCCTTTCTTGCATTGATTGTGGCCTAATTATATGTAGCCATACCAATATCATTTCTGACTGTTCCACTGCAATACTGAAGTTATCCTAGTCTCAGTACTTTACTGTGCCAATTTACAGACATGCAAGCAGGGTCTGAAATTGACCCAGTTCTTGGCTTAAGAACTCTTCCAATCCACTTCCTTTAGTATGATGGTGGAATTAGCAGTCACTGAGTCAGCAGTGTGCTTGGACACATGATCCAGTGAATATCCTCTGGGGTCTGCAACTGCTTTCATGCACTGGCTGGGGATTCTGCAAGAGATGGAGGTGACTGACATGGAATCACTTAGATCTTTACTCTTAGGAGTCTACAGCTTCCTTGGGGTATGTGTGTCTAATGGCTAGAGTCTATAGTCCCTGACATTCTGCCTAGGATGTGAGTGGTTTTCCTTAGCCCTCGGTGAGTGCTGGTGTGGATTATAAAATGTACAACTGTGGCTGAAATTCCTTATTAACTGCTATTCCAGAGGTCCCAAAAGACTGCACAATTTACTTTTTGTCTTAACTGGAGTCTGACTGGAGTCTGTTCTTTAAAAATGAGCATATTCTCTGGTGACTGGAGTGACACACTGGCATGTAACATGGGAACAGACTGATTTAGTTGTGGTCAGAGCTGGTTGCTGTGACTCAGTGGCTCAGCAGACATTCTGGACTTGTTAGGCTGTTTGGGTACACTTCCCACAATTCAGCTGACTTTTGCACCCACAGAGATAATGCCAGGTGGTCTAGGTATACTTGCCTGTGACTCAGAAGGCATGCTGGGAAAACAGGCCATTTAGGAGAATGCCAGGAGCTGTGTGTGCCCACCAGTGAGTAGACCAGTGGTCTGGGCAAGCAGATTCTTGTGCTATGCCAACTCAGCAAAGATGTACTCCTTCACCTTTGTTTCTTCTCTCTTGCCTGAGTTTGGCAATGGGAGGAGCTCTCCTGTCTGCAGTAAATACTGGAGAACAGAATTCAGGAATTCAGCTTTCCCCAGGGTTTTGGAGGGAGGGATATGAGGGGGACAATGAGGGCAAATTTTGTCCCAGAAATCTTGTCTCTACAGCATTAAATAGGTGAGACACTCAGACTTTTTCCTTATTATCAAAATGGCTGCTCTCTAAAAGAGTGGGAAGTGGGGGTAGACAGGCACCCCACTTAACTTCCTTTTCTTCAGTTGTCTGAAGACTGAGGCTCTCCTAAAATTAGAAGTCACAGAAGAAATATAATTCAGGTTTTCTGGGGTCACCCTTCTGCAGTGACTTGTTGGAAGGTGGTCATCAGAAAGTCATGATTAAGGCATGATTTGAGAGATCCCCTAGGAGGTTTAAGCAGTGACTAGTTCAGCCTTGGCAGGACATGTTATTCCCCATCCTCTATGGTGTAAAAATAGGTCAGTTGTATGCAATTTTGTCAGGAAGCTGGGTCTGAAAATGTTGTCATTATGTCAAGCAGACTGCTTAGTCACTGTCACTGCCTACTTCCAACATAGAGTTCAGTTATCTCTCTACTTTTCTCATCTGCCAGTATGTCAAAGGATAGGGCTCAGCTTTGATGGTTGTCACATCCTGGGATGTATGGACAGAGGGGCTTCTGGAGCATGCAGAGCACCAAAGAAGCCCATAGGCCATAAAGCTAGTAGGAGATAACAGTGACTTGGGACTTGTAGATGAGCATAAGCACTATGAGAACCTGGAGCGAATGTTATAAGGTAGATAGTACACCACTGACTGACCATATTGACCTGAAAAGGCAAGGCATGACTCAGTATTTGTGCAGCAAAAAGTGGGCAGAGAAATAAAATAAAATCTAGTTGTGAGTCACTGTCACTGTTTCGTATATGTTGGATTCCAATACTATAGATCCTGGAAATAAAACAGTCAAACAAATGCAGAAATATTTTGCATGAATTTCTCTTTTACTTTTAAGTTTTTACTTGTTTCTTTTTTATTTCTTTTGCTTTTTGTTTTATTCATTTTTCTTTACTTTTTACTTTTTATTTTTATTGATACATGTTTATGGAACATAATGTTTACATTCATCATGAGGAGTTGTTGTATGTACATAGCATATCTTAATATTCTTATTTAGCTCTGTTCCTCTCCCTGTCCTCTGCCTTCATATTTTGGTCCTCTTCCCACCTGCAAAATATCTATCTCCTTGTTTATAATTGTCTTTCATCTTGCTTTTTAGTGTAGTTATTCAGTGGTACCTCAATTCAAAAAATGTTTTTGTTTGCAAACAATTTGGTTCACAAACATAAGCATTTGACAAAATTTTGCTTTTGACTGCAAGCTCTTCACCAGATAACAAACACAACTGTGGCCATCTTCCCCACCCAAACACAAATGTGGCCATGTCTCCCAAAATCATACAACAAATTAGGTTCTTGGATCAAGGTATCACTGTATTTCAGGTTTCTTATATAAGGGAAACCATGTGATGTTAAGGCTTGTTTATCTAATTTATTTCATTTAATATTATGGTCTTACTGTGCATTCCCTTTCATACTAATGACTCACATTTATCTTTCTTTTAAAGTTGTTTTGTGTCACTGTTACCTAATTCTATTAGCTTTCTTTCATTCTTTTTTATCTCTTTTCTCTTTCTCATCCTTTACATTCTTATTCATACTGTACTTTTATTTTCCCTTTCTAACCTCCTTTTAATTATTTTACTATTATGCTTTATTAATTTTTAACTAATTGATCAACAATGTTATTATTGCTAAATTATTTTCCATTGGTAATTGTGGTATAGTTGTTGCTTTCAGTATATATTTACTTTATGCCAATATTTGGTTTGTCTTTGGGTTCATACTATTATTGCAGGTCTCTTTTCTATTGTTAAGGATGATATAACTGTACTCTACTGAATTAGAGGAAGTTGTAATCAAAGAACTCAAAAGCCAAAAGACCAAAATGTTAGAAGAGTTTAAAGAAATATATAAGTAAATTCATAAATTGTTTAGCAAGCTTGAAGAGGATTTAATTAAACAGATAAAAGATATTTCTAAAAAATGTTTGATGAGAAGAAAGAAGAAACAATCTAACTGTATTAAGCAAGGCAAAGTAATATATGAATGACCATTTAGGCAAAGAATTAAAAATTATTAAAAGAAAGGAAGCAGAAGTATAAGATATGTAAAATAATACAAAACATGGGTAGCAATTGACCTATGTGAAGACAATGCCATCAACTGAAATGAAAGTGGACGAAGTAGATCATAAACTTCATGAGACCTTAAAATGGCAAGATAGCATGAAAGCTGGATAGGATAGCTGCTAGATAACTCAAAAGAAACCCACTTCAGAATGATTGCAATCAAGTGAAGTTTGGAAGATGGCTCAAAACGTATAAAGATATGTTGACTGAAATTATAGCAATTTTTTTTGAAATCTGGGAAAAGAATTCAATATTAAAGTATGAGAGGCATTTAGAACCCCAAGTAGGCATGACCAGGAAAATAAAAGAATTTCTCCAAAATGCATCATAAACAAAATTCCAGAAACTTAAAGATCAAGAGAACTTTCAGTTTCTTAAACTCTAAAAAAGAACAATTGTCAATACAGACATTGTATTACGCAAAATTAGACTTCAAAATGGACGGAGAGGTAAAGATTTGTGATGTCAAGGAAATTCTAACAAAATACTTGACATCTAAACCAGAATTCCAGAAAATGCTTAAGTGAATCCTAGACAGAGACTGTCAGGCCACCAGCACCATAAACAGAAAATGTCTGTCTAACTATCAATACACAGATATATAAATCAGCACTGGAAATAACTCAATAACAGGACTCAGTAAAGACCTTGCAATAATATTTCTCATTATCAATGGCATTAACTCCTTAATCAAAAGACACAAATTGCCAGATTGGATGAAAAACAAAATGCAATCATATACTGCTTACAGGAGATACATTTCATCCTAAAAGAAGATAAAAGACTAAAAGTAAAAGAATGAAAGTACACACTCCACGTAAACAACCTAAAAGAAAGCAAGAGTAGCAACTACCTTATTTTTAACACAGTGGACTTTGAGCCACAACAGAACAAAAGACACAAAAACTGCCACTGCGTATTATTAAAAACAACAATTCAACGGAAGAGATAAACGTTGGAGTACAAAACTTCATAAAAGGAAAAGAAACTATTGGACCTAAAAAGAGAAACAAGCACTAATATAATCATCGAAGGAAACTTCAGTACCCCAGTCATAAATAGACGTGCCATTTGGAGCATAATACTAAAAAAGAAATGTTGGAGTTAAACCACACAAATGAACAAATGAATATAGCGCTTATCTACTCTGTTTCATCCAAAGACAAGAGTATACACTTTTCTTAGCAGCATACAGAATTTTATTGAAAATAGACCTACAGTAAACCATGAAGCATGCTGAATATAACAAAGGAATTGGTATAATCCTGTGCATACTATCAGATCTAGTGAAATCAAAGTAGTATTGATAAAAAATAAACCACAGAAACTATGTAAACACATGGAGATGAAATAATATATTAATCACTAATGAATGGATCACAGAACAAATCAGAAAAAAAGTTAAAAATTTCCTAGAATCAAATGACGGTCAAGCACAACATAGTAAAATATATTTGATACAATGAAATCATCCTGAGAGAAAATTATATGACTGCAACGGTTGCACATATTAAAAGAGTAGAGTAATCCCAAATAAAGAACCTACTGATGTATCTCAAGGTTCTAGAAAGACAAAAAGTCAAACCCCAAACTTGTAGAAAGAAAAAAAATAATAAAGATCAGAGTAGAAATTAATTAAAATAAGATTAAAAAATTACAGAGGATCAATGCATCACCAGGCATGCTGTCATATACCTCTAATCCCAGAGGTGAGAGGGTGAGGAAAAAGAATTGCTATGAACTTGAGGGCATTCTGGGCTACATAATGAGTTTACAGCTAGCTTGGAATATATAGCAGGATCCTGTCTTAAAAAAAAATAGAACAAAACAAAACAAAACAAAAAACCCTCAATTGATTAAATTATTGATTCTTTGAAAGGATAAACAAGATTGATAAAACTTTAGGCATATTGTGTGTGTATATATACATATATATATATATAATAGATAACTATACTTCTAATGTCTGTATCATCAATAAGTTCATCAATAAGAACAGTTTGTACTTTCATTGTTTGATTGTTTGATCATTTTTTTCATGCCTAAATCTTGTAATTTGAACAACTACTTCTAAGATAACAATATGCAATGTATTAACTGGTGTTAATTTCCTACTTTTTTTTTGGAAATTCTGTATCATTTCTATACATTTTTGTTTTGTTTTTAAAATAAAATTAAAAAGGAATAAAACGTTATATCAATGCAATTAGAAATGAAAAATATAAAAGCACGAAGGATGTTATAAAAATCCAGATAATTATTATCAATTATTTGAATACTTATTCTAATACTGCAGATAATCTAGAAGAAATGAAGAAATTCCTAGACACATACAAATTAACAAACTTGAAGCAAGAAGACATTAAATCCCTGAATAAATCAATAACAGATGATGAAATAGACACAGTAAAAACTTTACCTATTCAGAAAAACCCAAGATCTGATGGATCTACCAGAACTTTAGGGAAGATTTAACAATAATACTTTCATACTTTGCCATGAAATTGAAAGGGAAGGAGGACTGACAAACGCATTCTTGAAAGGTAGCATTACCCTGATACCAAAACTGGATGAGAATTTCAAAAACAAAGAAAACTATAAGACAGTGTACTTAATGGACACAGATACAAAAATTCTCAACAGAATACAGGAAAAAGAATGAAGCAAATCATTTAAATGATTAACATTATTACCACGTTGTCTTCAAACCAAGGAAGGAAAGATGGTTCAACATACACAAAACAATAAACATATTATATCCCATAAATGGAAAGTTAAAAAAACACATGACAAAATCTAACATCCACTTATGATACAACTCTGATGAAATAGGGAAGAACAATATCTCAAATTGATAAAAAAATTATTACAAACCCACTGCCAACATTGGGAAACAAAAGAAGGAAAAACTGTAAGAATTTCATCTAAAATCAGGATCTAGACAAGGATGTCTATCTTCATCACAACTGGTTAATACAGTACCTGACATTATAGCTGGAGCAATCAGTCAAGAGAGAGAAAATGTGTATCTGAATAGGCAAGGACTGTCAATTTATCCTATTCGCAGATGACATGATCCCTTATATAAAAGATCCAAGAAACTCTACCAAAATGCACTTAGAACTAGTTAATTCAGCAAAGAGGATACAAATCAATATGGAAAAGCTAATTTCATTCTAGTATATCAACAATAAACTCACTGAAAATATTTCATGGAAGTATTCTTGTTCACAATAGCTTTAAAAAGTTAAAAAACCTAAGAAATAGTGTCGCTAAGGAGGTGAAATACCTTTATGATGAAAACTATGGTACTCTGAAAAAAAAGTGATTGAAGAGGTATCAGCAAATAGAAAAGCATTTCCTTATTCTGGATAGGTAAAAACAGTATTGTAAAAATATCCATATTATCAAAAATTATATATAGATTTAATGTAAGGACAATTTAAATAGCAACAACATTCTTCACAACTATAAAAATCATAAAATTGAATAGAACAAGATGAAATCCAGAATAGCAAAAGCAATCCTGGCAACAGGAATAATGCAGGAGGCATCATGAGCTCAGATTTCAAGTTACATTACAAACCTACAATGATAAACAGGACAGAAGTGGCATAAAACCAGACATGTTGGTTATTGGAACAGAATTGAAGATACAGAAACATTTAGCCAACTCAACCATCTGAACTTTGGCAAAAGGGCCAGAAACATATGCTAGAGAAAATATAGAATCTTTTATAAATGGTGCTGGAAAACCTAGTTATCCAAATGCAGTAGATTAAATGTAGGTCTCTATCTGTCCTTCTGTACAAAATCAAGTCAAAATGGATCAAAGACCTAAATAGAAAAATAGAAACACTTAATGTGCTGGAATATAAATTAGATAAAACTCTTAAAGAGCAAGCATAGGTAAAGACTTTATGATCAGAATCCCAATTGCACAATAAAAAACTAACAATAATCAGTAAACAGAATTATACCAAATTAAAAAGTTCTGCTCATCAAATGGAAAAAGAATAGAGTGAAAGACGACATACAGAGTGGAGAAAAATTTTAGCTACTTCTCAGAAAAAGGATTATTATCTAGAAGATATAAAGAACTCAAATGTTAGACCCACCCCAAATAAAAGAGTGAATAAAATAAAAAAAGCAAAAGGCCTGTAAGTACAGGAGAAAAATTTTCAACATTTTTGAACATTAGAGAAATGCAAATAAAAATAACACTGAGATTCCATCTTACTCCAGAAATTGTGGCTATCATCAAGCTCTTAGCAGCAAATAGTGGTAATGTTATGGGAAAAAACTGAATCCTTCTGCAGTGTTGGAAGGAATGTGGACTTTTACAACCACTATGGAAATCAGTATGGAGATTCTTCCAAAAACTAAAAATAGAAATTCCACTTGACCCCAATTTCTGATAACTTCCCAAAATATTTAGGTATCATATTACCAAGATTCACACATAATCTTATTTATAAAAATGCAACTCATAATAACATAGCTAAGTCTTGGAAGGGTCTGTATGCTCACCAACTGACAAGTAGATGAAGAAATGTATATGCACAATGAAGTATTTCTCAGCCAGAAAGAAGAATCAACTCGAGTAATTTGTAGAAAAGTGGATTTAATATACTTTAAGTCCATAATGCTAAATAAAATCAATCAAGTATAGAAGGTTAAATATCACATGCTTTCTCTTATATAAAACACCCAACATAAAAGTAATTTGAAGAAGAAAAGCAAATCATAGGATACATGGCATTAAACTTTGTGAACATGGAAGGGCAGGAGATGGAAGTGGGGGCAAAGGAATGAGAAGTAAAATGATCCAGTTGTAATATGTATATCTACCAATATTCCATGTGAATATATCCACTATACATCACAGAAATACACTAAGAAAAACTCGAAGAGATGTTAAATAAATCAGCAAAGTCTGCTTATAAAATTGGAAAAGGAATTCACTACGCTCATTTTTGTTTCATTAAATATTTAAGGTTTTTAATAGGAAATAAATTTTACAGAGTAAATATGGTCAATATTGAGACAGTGTTTGATAGGGAATCATTTTAGTAAGGTGAAAGTTTTTAAGTGGAGAGATTTTCTAGCAAGTGTTGACATATATTTGACAGTCTGTTTGACAGCAAGGGAACAAATGATCGGTTTTGGGATATCTCAAAGGGTGGATTTTTTAATGTTATGGATGGAAGATTTTTGTGGCTGATATAATTTTGGAACAAAAAGTGATAAGGTGTTTCTTTCTAGAAATAATCTGCATGAGATTCTATGAGTTTCGTGGAGTATTATCCAATCACAAGGCTATACTTTTACCATGACTGGAAAGTGGATCATGTTTCACACCATTTGAATATTTACATAGTTTCTAGCAAACTTGGAATCATAAATTTCACAAGTTTAGCTAAACCAGTATACAGGCAAACACATATACATGTACATACATGCAGATAAATCTTAATATTGGTGCATGCACACCAATATATGAAACTGTTGACACTGGTTACTTGAGCTTGAAGAACTGTCTAAAAATAAACAAATATTTAAATTGGTTGAAGTGATCAAAGGATAATTTTGGCAACAAATCATGTGACCATAAGAACAAACTATATGAAAAGAAAACTTGACCCAGATACATCACTAAAATATAATGCAACTTCAATAGACCTTTCATAAATTTCAGTAGAGTGCATTTTGTTTTGAGAAGACACTGGGAGAAATAAAAACAATAACTGAACTTGGCCTAGTGTTATATCAAAAGTGACTAAGTGATACTTACTAGCAGTTGAAGTGTCATGATCTGTAGATTGCAAGTTTATATTATTAAAATTAGCAAACTGTCAGAGATGAATGTGA
This sequence comes from Dasyprocta punctata, assembly GCA_004363535.1. Classification (NCBI taxonomy): domain Eukaryota; kingdom Metazoa; phylum Chordata; class Mammalia; order Rodentia; family Dasyproctidae; genus Dasyprocta; species Dasyprocta punctata. The sequence continues at coordinate 10,650 of RJWM01021083.1, read as the reverse complement.
GCTTGTCTTCTCATTTGCATAAATAAGTATGGGCCTGATCAATACCCGGTCACTAGTACCACCTTCTCATTCAGAATTTCATTTTGATTGACAATCTCCTGTTCCTGTTTTATGCTGAAAGGTACTGGCCAGAGGCACAGATTGTAAATATATTCATACAAGTATCTTAATTTTTTTAAAAATATGAGCTTTGGAGACAATAAAATAGTGATCTATCTTCCACTAATATGGAAAGAGTAAAATTTTTAAAATGGAATGCGATAAGTTGGCGCATACTCAACCGCACACACTTCCTCACCCTCAGTACCTAAGAATGTTAACTAGTGCAAATATTATTGCTAGTGAGGTGAAAATTGGGCCTAAGAGCCCATATTACCTGCATTCAAATCATGGATCTTATGCCTTATTAGCCATGTAATCTTGAAAAAGTTATTCAATTTTCTGTGATGGTTTTCATCACTTGTGAAGTGTTCATGTTAGCAAATATATCTCAAAGTTGTGATTATTAAGGTGAATTAGTATTTGTTAAATACTTGAAATCATGACTTGCATGTAGTAAAGTATTTTAAGCTTAGCTTTTATTTTTTTTTATTTTTATTTTTATTTATTTATTTATTTATTTATTTTGTGGCACCGGGGATTGAACTCATAATCTCGCGCCTGCCAAGGCAGGCGCTTAAGGCACTATGTAGCTCAGGCCGGCCTTGTGCTCGCGTTGTAGCCCAAGCCAGCCTCGAACTCACAACGCTCCAGCTACCTCAGCCTCCCAAGTGCTGGGATTAAAGGCGTGCGCCACCACGCCCGGCTAAGCTTAGCTTTTAAGTAATTACATGCGTTGTGTTGAACAAGTATTAGTTAACATTTATTGAATATTTATAGCATGCTAAACTCCCTCCCTGTGGGATTACCAAACATTTGCTGAGTTTTTGGCTTAAATACCCTTGTCTCTTTCAAGGTATCCTGTCCTCACAATCTCTCCTTCTGAATTTTGGTGAAACATTCTCCTCTCATCTCTGTGACCCTAAAAATGTTGACAACTCTGCTCATTCTAGTTTCTTTAGGATCTGTTATTTCAGGAGTGTCAGGATTTTTCCTATTTGAGCCCTTCCCAATTGTTTTGAATGCTTTACTTTCATGCTGCATAGCCCCTGGATGACTCCACCTAATAATCCACAAGTCCTTGAGAGCTAATGAGGGGCCAGCTAATGAGGGGCTGGGCATCTCCCGACAGGCCCAGATTTCAATCCTGCCTAAAGTATACTTCTTTGCCTGCTCTCACCTTTACCTATATGCGAAGAACATTGATATTCTCATGTGTTTTTAAGTAAGAGGCGCTCAGTGACTGACATTGGTCAGACATGAATGGCACAATGGATCCCTGCCTTTGCAATTCTCCAAATCTAGTATATTGCTGAGTGTTCAAGTGCTTCCCCACCTTTGTGGATTTTTCTTCGATCTGTCTGTTCAGAATGTCAGACAAAGTATAGTAAAAGGCTGAGACTAGAGAAAGAAAAATTATGTTTGTGGAGATTTTTGACCTTGCTAAGAGAACTCTGAGAACTATGGTGGCATAGAAAGTAAAAGAACTAGTTCAGCCACTTACCCTGTTACTAAGTTGCCAGTAACTAGATCACAGCCTTGTTTGTCTCCCTTCGTTTCTCTCCCATCATCACTAAGGCATAATTTCTAGAAGTCAGAAAGGGAAAAACGGATACAAAAATACATGGAGAAAGAAAACAATAAAACATCAGCTTGAGTGATAAAACCTAACTTCCCTCGAATTAAATATGGCACAGTGGAAGGCCCACTTTTCTTTCATATGCTCCAGTGTCTCAATAACAAGTATTAGATGCTTTGGGGCTTTGACAATCACAATGAGAAGTGAGAGCAAGATTTTGCTAAAAAATGTCTAAGGAAAATGTCATTTTTTTTCTGGGTAAGGTCTTCTTTATGTAGCTCACAGTGGCCTTGAACTCACTGTGTAGCCTTCCCTGGGCTGGCCTCACACTCATAGTGATCCTGTTGCCTATGCTACTTAGTACTGGGATTACAGGAATGCACTACCAAGCCCAGCAATAAGGCAAACTTTAAACAAATAAACAGGAAACAAGCAAAACCCCACTAAGGACATTTGAAGGTAAAAGGATTGTATTTTATATATGAGCATCCCAAGATTCTCTTTCTATGCCTAAATAAGAAAATTCTAGGGTTAAAGATGATCTATTCATCAAGTACTCATTTATACCCCTGTACCACTTTCCATAGTTTTATCCTTTTTGTATAAGGATTCAGTATATTGTATAGGGAACAGACCTTCTGATTACATACCTAGGTTCTATTCCATACTCAGCTACACAAAAGATGTGATGCTGAGTTAGCCATTCTAAGATCACTTTTCTGTATCAGCAGGACAGGTCTAACAATATAGTTGTGCAGAGTTGCCTGAGCAATGTATCTCTAAAACATGTGAAAGTTTAGCACAATACCTGTTTTACAGCAGATGTTCAGGAGGTAGTATTCCTCTGCCTTTCTTTACTTCTCCTAAATCCATCTCTGAGTCCTGAGAGCAAATGTATGTGTAGGATTTATTTAGGACATTGGAAAAGGGCTCACCTTAGGGAATCTTAAAACACAGTGTTTTGCTAAGGGGCTACCATGGATTCTAACTTTAATTCCTTCATTTCCCAATCCTTAAATCCTTGCATAACTGTCATATGTGTACTTTGGTTTTTTTATTTTCTAAATAGCACTTTTTGGTATTAAATCGTTGTTTGCTCTCATTTTAGTTTGTTGATCTTGTTTTATTTTAATACTGAAAATGAGAAATTTAAATTTGTTGTAAATAGAAATGATTATTGTTTTCTGCCCATTAAAGCTAATCATTAAGAAAATATACCCCAAAGCAGCTTTGTTCTAGGATTTGCTCTACACTACCATGTGAATCAGATAGAAATTATCTATCCACTGCACCCCAATTCATAAAGTAGTTAAATAAATACTTTACTTATGAGGAAATGAAAGCACAGTGGGCTCAGGTAACTTCCTCAGGGTCACACTATTCTCTATTGCTACAAATGTGTGCATTATTCTCCAAGCAAGCAAAGTGTAGTTTCTACTCCTTTGAATATTGAAATAGCATTGAAAGGCATAGGACTAAAGCTTGTCAGTAACTAATATCTCTATTTTTGAATTTCAAACATTCTCTTAATTCTTTCCTTCATTCACTAAATATCCACAGAGCACCTACTGAGTGTTACTCATTATAGGTACTGAGGACATAAAAATAAAAGTGAGGTACAGATCCAGCTCTGTAAGAGCTTAGATTTAATAATCTTTTGTCAATGAAAGATTGGAGTTTTAGGGAGCAAGCAGGAATATCCTGATAAAAAATTTTTTTTCTGAATATTAGCCCCTCTGTGTCTTAGATCCTATATCAGTGCTTGCCATAAAACTGGTACTCTAAATAAATGAATAGGTAAAAAGAAGTTGGTTGTCCATCTCAAGGGTAACCACATTTCTTGTTCTATAAGGGTGAAGTTGGTATCTTGATGCCAGATACCAAGGTACAGATTCCAATGGCTTAGGTGTCCACAAAAAGTATTAGAAAATTAGCTTCCCCCATAGGTAATGATACAAACAGCAAAACTTCACTTTGGAGAAAACTTTATCTTGCATGACAAAACAGAAAATGAAATAAGAGATGAAACAAGTATATCATGTCCTTCAAATATTTCTGAGACCCACATAAAGTTCATTTACCCCCCCTTTGATAAACATTGTGATCAGCAATGGGGTAACTAATTTTCTATCTAGGCAAAAATATTGGCCACATATAATATAGGAAATGCTATCACGATACCTATCTTTATTTGTACCAGCTCAAGAATATGCCTACTGTCTTATTACAATTTTAAGCCCCAGTAATTGCATGCCACAGTGGTTGAAATTTCTTTTCCTTTGATTTATTGTAGTGAAAAAAAAAACCTACAAAAACAGTTATGGCCAAGAATCTCTTAATAAGAGCTATGAACAATTTAAAAAGAAAGTACCTGGAGATATGAAGCTTTGACAAAGGACATCTTCAGGGAATAAGGAAGAAAGATGGCACTCAATATACTAAGAGCAAGTTTATGTATAACATTCTAGTAGACTGGATGAGAAGTTAGCCAAACTTCTCAGGCATTCCATGCAGGCAGGTCTAACTCACCAACATACTTTTTCAGAACCCTTTTATCCTGTTTTCTCATTCTTATTTTCATTATCTTTTAACTACAAGTCCTGGATTATATACAACTTACTTTCACAAGTAGTATTGTATGTTCCCAACAAGCCTAACAATATCATGTATCCAGTAAGTATATAAGGAAAATATTTGCAGGGTGAGAAAGTACAGTAGCATTGTGTGATAGGATAAATTCTGCCATTGAAGACTAAGAGTGCTATTATCTTTTTGGAGTGGTATATATGTACATCAAGATATTACTTGGCTATTGACAAAGCAATTTATGAAAGCAGATAAACATATGTGTATTCTGTCATAGGAATGAGGGTAACTAAAGACAGTGATGAAACTTAAGTAATATTTTAAATATAAGTTCGCTAGTTGCATCACAAGGAAAAAAGCCTTCATTCAAAAATGAAGAAAATAGCCAGGCATGGTGGCGCATGCCTTTAATCCCAGCACTCAGGAGGCTGAGGTAGGAGGAGCGTTGTGAGTTCGAGGCCGGCTTGGGCTACAACGTGAGTGCAAGGCCGGTCTGAGCTACATAATGCAACCCTGCCTCAAAAAACTAGGGCTGGGAGTTTGGTTCAGTGGCTTAAGCACCTGTCTGGCAGGCACGAGGCTGTGAGTTCAATTCCCGTTGCCACAAAAAACAAAAAATGAAGAAAGTGGTTCTCTTTGTGGACACAAAAACAGTCAAATGGAGACTTCTTAACAAGTCATTTACATTCTACATAAGTCAATGGACAGCAGTCATTTCTGAGCAAATAACTGGTCAAAAATCATTTACTGAAAAGTATCTAAATAAATGGGTCCTGCCTTCTCAAACTAATGATGAAATCATATGAATTTGTTTTCTTTTCATCTTTTTGAATTAATGGAAATAATCTCCTTAAGAATAAAGATGCAAACAATTTTATTTTATTTTATTTTAAATTTTTATTTTAAAGAGGATAAAACCAAGGAAAATAAAACAATAAAACCAATCAAAAATAAACCAGCATAAGTGATACAGGACTTCAAAACCTTATGAAACCAATAATAGTTACCATAATGCCTTTTGTTGTCTTCAAAATAGCTACAGATACTTCCAGACATAGTAAAAATCTAACAGAACAGAATAGTATGGAAACAGTGAATGCAATAAAGGACTTCAAAACACACTACTAGCAAATTCAAAATGGCTACCATAGCATGCCTTGTTATCTTTCAAATAGCTGCTCATGTCATCAGATTTAACATAATCAAACTAAACAAAAGAGAATAAAACCCAACCCAACATAACAATGAAAACAATACGGTTTCCAGGAGGGGGTCAGCTCCTGGTGAGGCCCCTGGTTCTCTCCCCCTGCAATCTGTGAATGGCACAGACTCATGGAGAGAGTCTTGGGTGTGGCTGTCCCCACTCAGACAGCAGAATGATTTTAAATAGCTTGTGGAGTGTATTGTCATGTTTTTTCTTACATACTCATGTCAGACTCTCTCTGAAATATGGCAGTTGTTTTTTCTTATTTTACAGCAGAAAGAGTTGAAAATCTGTGATTAAATGATTTTTTTAATTTTAAAGAGAATAAAACAAAACAAAACAAATTCGAACAAAGCAGATCAGAACAGAGCAATACAAGCAACACAGGACTTCAAAACAAGACACCAGGAAATCAACAGCAGCTACCAAAATGTCTCTTATTTTCTTCAACATAGTTGTCCATGTGTTCCTACACAATAAATTCAAACTAAACAAAATACTATAAAACTAATCAAAATGAAAGCGTGAAAGTATTATGGGCCTTCAAAACCAGACGATAGGAAACCAACAATAGCTACCATAATGTGTCTTGTTTTCCTCAAACTAACTGCCATACCTACACATTTGAAATCAAATAATAGAAAAACAGACTAAAACCAATCAAAACAAAGAATAAAAGCAGTATAGGAATTCAAAACATGATGATATGAAATCATAATGTTTATCATAATGTCTCATTTTCTTCAAAGTAGTTGTTCATGCCAACACATAATAAAATCAATTCTTGTAAATTCTGTAGGTGAAGTTCCAGGCATTTATAAGCCTATACTTGTATATCTATCCTTTCTGTATTAGAGGGAAAAACAAAACAAAATATAAGAAAAACAAGAAGCAAAAGAGAAAATAAATAACAATAACAAAGAACTCAAAACAATAACAATATAGGCATTAACAACAAGGTGGTAGGAACATAACAAAGGTTGTTATTTTGCTTAGTTATCTTCATAACAGTTACTCAGATTACCAGATATAGACTCGCAAAATTGATCTTGTCTTATGAATGTTAACTGTTTTGTTCCAAGAACTGATAGATTCAGTAGTACAATCATCCCAGCTATCCTAAGTGTATATATACAAATCTATATCTTTTTTCTTTTCCCTTTCTTCTTTTCTCCTTTTCCCTACCTGCGTTATTTTTTCCCCTTTGAGCAGTTTCTTACCCTTTCACAATGTATATTAAAGATTCTGTATCTTATCTACACTTTCAGTTTCTTACACTAGGGAAACAACATAGTTTTTACACATGTGACTTTGATTTATTTCACTTATGAGTATGGTCTCAAGTTGCATCCATTTACCTATAAAAGCATCAATGTGGTCCTTCCTTATAGCTGAATAATACACTGTGGTATAAAAATACCATTTTTTTTAAATCCATTCCTCAGTTGATGGGCATTTGGGTTGTTTCCAAGATTTAGCTATTACAAATTTTGCTGCTATAAACATGGGTAAACATATGTCACTGTGGTATGATGCTTTCAAATCCTCTGGGAATATGCCCAGAAGTGGAATAACTGGGCCAAATGGGACTTCCAATCCCAGCTTTTTGAGGAATCGCCACACTGATTTCCACAGTGGTTGCACCAGTCTACACTCCCACGAACAGTTCACAAGAGTTCTTTTTTCCACCCAGTCTCTCCAGCATTTGTTATTGGTGGTTTTCTTGATCTGGGCCATTCTTTCTGGAGTGAGATGGAATCTCAGTGTTATTTTAACTTGCATTTCTCTAATAACCAATGATGCTGAACATTTTTTCATGTATTTATTTGCCTTTTTCCATTTGTATTTCTTCAGTTGAGAAGTGTGTACTCATGCCCATTTTTGGATTGGGTCTTTCAATTTCAGGGGCCTGATTTTTAAAATTCTTTTTATGTTCTAGATAGAAGTCCTTTGTCTGAGGGACAGTTGACTAAGATTTTTTCCCAATTCATGGATTTTCCTTTCACTCTGTTGGAGATTTCTTTTGACATACCCAAACTTTTTAATAAGACAAGATCCCAGTTGTTGGTTCTGGAAAGCATTTCCCATGCAGTTTGACTTTTGTTCATGAATTCTCTGCCTACACCTATGTGTTTAATATTTCTACCTACTTTGTTTGCCAGAAGATTTAGTGTTTCTGTTTTAATATTGAGATCTTTGATCCATTTTGACTTTAGTTTAATGCAAGGTAATAGGCATGGGTGTAGTTTTAGTTTTCGGCATATGGAAACCCAGTTGTTCCAGCACCACTTATTAAAGAGGCTATCTTTTTTCCAGTGAACATGTTTGTTTGCTTTGTCAAAGATAAGGTGGTTGAGTGTGTTTGTAGTTCTGGTTGCATCTTCTATCCTATTCCGTTGATTTTCAGATCTGTTTTTATTCCAGTACCATGCTGATTTTATCATAGTAGCTTTGTAGTGTAACTTAAAGTGAGGGAATGTGATGCCTCCTGCCTTACCTTTGTTGCTCAGAATTGCCTTTGTTATTCTAGGTCTCTTCTGGTTCCAGATGAATTTTAGGAATGATTTCTCTAGTTCTGTGAGGTATGGTAATGGTATTTTGATTGGAATTGCATTAAATCTGAATAACAATTTTGGAGAATGGCCATTTTCACAATGTTTGTTCTTCCTGTGCATGTACATGGAGTGTCTTCCATTTTCTGAAATTCTCTTCGATTTCTTTTTTGAGAGTACTGTAGTTTTCACTGAATAAATCTTTTACTTCATTTATTAGATCGACACCTAAGTATTTCAGTTTTTGGATGCTATTGTGAAGGATGTAGTTTCTCTTACATCTCTCTCAGTGAGTTTGTTATTTGTGTACAGGAATGCTATTGCATTTTGAGTGTTGACTTTGTATCCAGCTACATTACTGAATTTGGTTATTACATCTAGAAGTTTTTCAATGGAGTTTTGGGAGTCTTCTTTGTAAAGTATCATGCCTTCTGCAAATAACAATAATTTAATTTCCTCCTTTCCTATCTTTATTCATTTTATTTCTCTCTCTTGCCTAATTACTCTAATGTTTCCAGCAGTATATTGAATAGGAGTGGTGATAATGCATAGCCTTGTCTTGTTCCTGATTTTAGAGTGAAAGCTTTCAATTTTTGACCATTTAATGTGATTCTGGCTGTTCATTTGTCATAGATGGCTTTTATCAGATTGAGGTAGAGACCATCTATTCTGATTTTCCATAGGGTTCTTATCAGGAATGAATGTTGGACTTTATCAAAAGTATTTTTCTCCATCTAGTGAAATGATCATGTGATTCTTATCTTTGGCTCTATTGATATGATATGTTTTGTTTATTGATTTGTATGTGTTGAACCATTTCTGCATTCCTGGGATGAATCCCACTTGGTCATGATGTATAATCTTCTTAATGACTTGATGCATTCTGTTTGGCAGTATTTTATAGAGAATTTTTGCACCTATGTTCATTAGGGAGATTGGCCTGTAGTTCTCTTTTTTGCTTGGGTGTTTCTCTGTGTTTGGTATTTGGGTAATACTTGCTTCCAGGAATGAGTTAGGGAGAATTGCTTCCCTTTCAATTTCACTGAAGGCTTTGAGGAGTGTTGGCATTAAGTCTTCCTTGAATTTCCTGTAGAATTCAGCTTTGAATCCATCAAGGCCTGGGCTTTTCTTTGTTGGTGAGGTACTAATTACATTTTCAATTTCATTAACTGAAATCGGGTTATTCAGCAGTTTTACATCTTTTTGATCCACCTTTGGTAAGTAATATGTCTCTAGAAATCTGACCATTTCTGTTATCGAACCTATGAGAAAAAAGGTTTTCGAAGTAGGTATTGATGATCTTCTGTATTTCTATAGGGTCTGTAATAATTTCACCTTTTTCATTTCTTATTGCATGAATTTGATTTTTTCTTTCCCTTTTTAAATAAAATTGGCTAGTGGCTTATCAATTTTATTTATTCTTTCAAAGAACCAACTCTTGGATTCATTAATTCTTTGTATTGTTTTCTTAGTCTCTGTTGCATTAATTTCTTCTCTGATTTTTATAATTTCCTCCCTTCTTTTGGCTTTGGGCTTGACTCATCATTTTTCTAGATGTTTGAGGTGTAGCACAGGATTGTTTATTTGTGTTTGTTCTGCTTCCCTGATGTGAGAATTCATTGCAATAAATTTCCATCTAAGGACTGCTTTCATTGCATCCCACATGTTCCAGTAAGTTATATTTGTATTTTCATTTACTTGTCGATATTGCTTAATTTCTTCTGTGACCCATTGATTGTTCAGGAGTGTATTTAACATCCATGTATTTATGGAGTTTTTGCAGGTTTTGTCATTAATTTCTAGTTTCACGGCACTATGATCAGGTAATATGCATGGGAGAATTTCAGTTCTCTTGCATTTAAGTATGTTCTGTGGGTCAGTATATGATCCATTTTAGAGAACGACCCATGAGCAGGTGAGAAGAATGTATTTTCTGATGTTGTTGGGTGGAACACTCTGTCCATGTATACTAAGTCCACTTGCTCACAAGTTTGATTCAGTTCTGTTATTTCTTTGCTGTGTTTCTGTCTAATTGATCTGTCTCTTTGTGTAAATGGAGTGTTAAGGTTCCTTATTATAATTGTGCTATTGCTTATTTGATTTTTCATTTCTATTTTTTTTCATGACCTAACTTTCTTCCACTAAGTCTCATCTCCTAAAGTTTCCACCACCTCTCAGTAGCACCATATCCTGGTGTCAAAGCCTTTGGGGGACATTTCAGATCCAAACTATCACCAGCCCCCTGTACCCTGTGTTAATTCTTGCCCTTGTTCTTAATTTTTCTCTCATGTAGGATACTATTCTTCTTTTTTTCTGTCTTTCTGACTCCCACCCATTCTTAAAGGTTCTGCATAAATTTCCATCTTAAAAAGTTCTGTTGCCTGCACCACTAGAAGCACTCATACCCTCTTCATTTTTTGTATCTATTTTCATTTCTATTATTTTTTAAATTTATATTTATATATTGATATTTATATATTTATGCTTATATATTTATATTTGTATATATTTATATATTTATATTTGCATATATATTTAAAATTATTTATATATAGATAATTTATATGATTTATATATAAAATTTATATGTAAATATCATATTTAAATATAATTTAATATAATTTAATATA
>RJWM01021082.1:22581-36044 GCA_004363535.1 Dasyprocta punctata | reverse complement strand
GCAAATGCTCATTTTCTATGGGCTTAACTTTAAGAGGAAAAGGTTGGAATAGTCTAGAGTTCTTTCTGATTTTCCATGCCTCTATAAGGAAAGTACAAAATGGGGAAGTGTGTAGAAGTAAAGCCAAAGAAAGGAAACTGAAGTGGAACAGGCTTGACATTTCCTCTAGAGTGTAGAGGAGGATCAGAGCCAGTCTCTCTCAGTGAAACCTCGCCTCCAAGTCTCAGAGACTGGCCACCAGCCTAGCACCATTTAAATGGTGGAAAGAGTCCCAGTTTTATTGGATGCATGTATATTGTCTAAGTCTGAGATAGATTTCATTTAAGAAGACCCATTTTACAGAAGTTTATATTAAAGTCTGCTAGGGGTGCTCTAATATTATTCTCTCTAGTATTGTCTAAATACAGTCAATCAAGAAGTTCCAGAAAATGTAAAAACTAATTTAAATGCAACATGTACAAGAACAAAATAATAAAAATGTCCCATTAGAAAAATCATAACCTTATAACTTTCCCATATTTTAACTTAGGTTTATCATTATTTTAAGAGGCAAGGCAATTAAAAACAATGGGCAAAAACAAATCACAAGCAACTATCACAAGCAATTATGAGCAACTGATAAAGACAAAGCAAAACTTGAAGCATAAAAATTTGTTACCTAAACAAGTCCAAGTCCAGAGTCTGAAACAAAAGCAAACTTTTACCTCTATCTGATGATCTTTGTGGGACCTCCAAATGATATAGGGGAATGAAACTCCTGACCTACTTTCTGTCTGGTATGAGTTTGTGTTCTCTAAAATTGAAAAATGAACTTTAGGAACAATAGAGGTTACAAATAAAAATATTTATTGAGAGAAAGAAAACTTCTGTCTGAGAGACAGACAGAAGCATTCCCAAATGGGTTGCCAAAGACTGTCTTTTCTAGTGCCTTTTATAAAGTAAAACCATGATGGGGAAAACTGGGAACTCACAAGGCAGATGGGCATGAGGTGGGACAGAACTGTAGTCAACAGTAAGATTAACTGTTTAGGTAAAATTTACCAAATCAGGGAAAAATAAGGAATCGAGTCATGCAGCAAACGAGCATTCTTATGGATCAGTGCCTGTTTCTGTAGCGGGGTGGGATGGTAATTCCTGGCTTCTCAAGGTGATCCATACCTAATGCCTAATGTTTACACTTAGGGTGTGGTTGCATTTGTTTTGCCTTCTGTCTTAAGATCTGGCCCACAGCAAGAGGTATGTGTCTCTTCCAAAGTCACAAGTCATCTGGTCCTCTGTGCCAGCTCCTTTGAGGGCCTCGCCCTGTCTGACTGCTGATAATATTTCTAACTAACTCAGCTGTCTGTAATACCAGCACTGTAGAAGGCTGAGGCAAGAGGTAAAATTCTGTTTTTAAAAAATAAAATAATAAGGTTGGGCATGAAATTTAGAGTGAAGGGTCTGAGTTCAGTTTGCAGTACCACACACACACACCAAAAAAAAAAAAAAAAAAAAAAAAAAAAAAAAAAAAAAAAAAAAAAAAAAAAGAAGCTACCACTGTTATAGTCTCTCCTATATCTTCATGCCTAACATGAGCCTGCAATCCTTAGTATATTGGTAATGATTGGAAAATATTTGTCAAATGAAAGAATAAAAGTACAGATTACTCATATGCACAGTTTTGAAATTGTACATAATTGTGAAATTTCCATAAAATTAAAGCACTACAATGAGACACCGTTTGCTATTATTCTTTTTTTTGTCTTGTTTCTTACTGAACTGAGTCAGCAAAGATTAAGTTGATATTAGTAAAAAAAATACCATTGATGCCTAAAACCGTCCTTCCTTTGTTTGAGTTGCAAAACCTGTTTTTCACAATGAGTATAATTTGGTTTTATTTTGCAACTCCAGAATTAAAAAGGAAAAGATTTATAAAATGTACATTTGCAAAATGTGAGAGAGGTGTTGTGCCCCTGCTCATGTTTCCACCACAGCACCAGGAGGGGGAGGGAGGCGTGACATGCAGATGTCACAGAAGAGGAGTCACCATGGCAAATGCTCTTGGGGTAAGTTCAGTATGGAAAAAGTATGCTTTTATGTGATTTCTGGCACTTAAAAAAAAAACAACTAGAATTTTTTCCAAACATACTTTGCCCAAGCCTATTCTTTCCCCACCCTTTTATGGGGAAAAAAAAAAAAAAGGTGTTCCAGAAAAGCATCCAGGAAAGTAAAGGTGGAGACAAACAGATGGAGGAATTGGGAAACAGAACACACTTCTACAGGTTGTATTTTTCCAAAGGAAAAACATCACAGCCACCGCAGGAGAACCAGGGCACTATTTTGTTTGTTCCTTCTTTGCTACCTCTCTTTCCTCCCCTCCATAACCAAATGCAGAGTGCATCAAATGTGAAGCTCAGCACAGTAGGAGAAAGGACACTCACCCTCCTGTGAGCGGTAGCTGAGGTACAGCAGTGAGCTCCTCTGTCCTGAGTCAGGTGTTGTGGGGTCAGATTTTCAGGCACAGCCATCAGGGCTTTGGTACTTCAGAATCAGAGACCCACTGCTCCACTAGGACAGCCAGTAAGTTACATGGAGAGGCCAGCATAGGGCGAAGCCTCATAAATATTTGTCTCTCTTGTTCAGACTCCTTCTTGCAGAGGCCTCGATGTTAATACAGTCAAGCTGCTCAATAAAAGCAGGAGTGCTCTATACTCTTTAATATCAAAGTCCCTTTAGATGCTACAGCAGGCCCTGGCACAGGCCTGCCATGCAGGGAAGGGCACCCTTCTACTCTGAACATGTGCTATCTTGCACCAAACATTTAAAAATATGTCGAGTACAAACAACTCTGGAACTCCCATGAAGTGCTTTCATGACCACAAATTTTATCCTAAGGGAAAATTTCAGGAGAAATCACAAAGATCATTTTGGGACTTCCATAAAAGTGACATGAAACACACTGAAAAGATGGGTCCATGAAGGTTGCTGCCAAGTTTCTAATTCACTAAGAGGTGTGCTTCTCTTGAGGTTGCTCCTGAGGCTTAGCTCCTTACCGTGCACCGTGGGAGGTACCTGAGGAGACTTCTTCTCACTTCAAGTTTTTTAAAAAACACTAATCTGATTCTGATTTTAGCTTTCAACGTTTCTCTACTGGGATTATCCACTTTAAACAGACAACCCACTGACTCCCCTCTCTGTTCTCCCGGACTCTGTAGGAGCCGAGGGGCTTTCCATGGTGTGTGCTTCTCAGTGTCACCCTGAAGAACAGAAGACAGCTTGCCTTGTGCAACTTCAAAAGGCCTTTGATAAGCTGGTTTTGGTTTCTTACTTTAATATGGAGCAGTCCGGTTTATTATTTCTTCTGGCTTGGTTTTTAGGTGAATTCTTTTATAAGTCACCTCCATTATATTCATCCAAAGAATGTCTCATTTCTCCTAGAACAATTAAGAAAAACCATCTGAAGTATTTGCTGCAAGGTTGAGATTTGTGGTGTGATGGCCTGTTTGATGGTTGTTTCTTTTTCTCCAGAGTCTTATTCTTTAGTCTTATAGGCAGCATATGTAGCTCTCAAAACACTTGTTAGGTCTTCTTGCATACATAAGCCAAATCTTGACAGGCTGATTCTGAATGGCCAAACTCAGCAGGCTCACTAGAGAAACAGGAGGCCAAATTAAATAAGCAAAATTAAGTGAAGAACTAAGTCAAACCACAGAGTAACTGCTGCCGTCTAAGATACTCTTTCACTAGAAAATATTTATTGATATGAAGATGCACATAGTAATGTTCCTTCAAAAGTAGTTTGAAAAATACTGATTTAGACAAACAAATTGAAACAAGTTCCTTAGGGTAATCTCTAGGTTAAGGATCCAGTGAAGTATTGTATCAGTTCACCAGGGAACCTTGTCTGATTCCATAGCAGCTTCTCTCTACTATACCACTTTGAAATAGAATGAGTTACTGTTTCCTAATAGACTGCTTTCTTTGAATGTATTTACCGTAAGTTTGGCTTTGAAGATTCCATGAATGAATGAGCAAATGCATGCAGTATCACATGTGCAATAGTGGAAGAATTTTGGACGTGGTGGCATTTGTAGAACTAAAGAGCTTCTCTTGAATAATTACCCATCCTGCAGATTATTGAGGGGAAAAAATGGGGAGTTATACTATTTCATTTTGCAAACACTTAATTAGGTGGTTACTTGGAACTAAGTGCTATGGAAACATTCCAAAGTGCTTTAAAAAAATGTTTCCACTTCTTTCATAGTAGAATTTTGTTGGTCAATAACTCTATATGCAACTAAGAAGAGCAGCTTTCTGTTGTTTCCTAACATTCCATTTTTTGTAATTTCTAGCTAGGAATTCTCATTTCTTCATGATGCATTGCTGTTCCTACTTTGTAGTGTGACAACAATATGAATTGTCCCTTAGGGAACCTGAACTGTATTTTGATGACCTTTCTTTATGATCATACTTGGTTTAATTTGGATATGTTTCGGGAAAAACAAAGGAAGAAGAAAAAATCTTTCAAATTTGTTATTTTTTAAAGAAATAATTCAGCATAACCATTTGAAAATACAATGCTATGGTTTTATTTTAATTATTTATTTTAATTTTATATTTTGTGTGTTTCATTGTGGCTTGGATATGGAAAACAAGTTTGACAAAAGTTTGAAATTGAATTTGTTTGACAACTGGCTACCTAGGAGAAATTAAGAGCTATTTTCTAGATTTAAGGATATTTAGGTGCTTTCAAAGTATGTGTTGCTGGGGATGGTGGCAAATGCCTGTGATCCCAGACCTTCAGAGACTGAGACACGACGATTGCCACAATTTCAAGGTTGGTCTGGGCTAGTAAGCATGTTCATGACTAGCCTGAACTATAGAACAACAAAGCCGGGCGTGGTGGCGCACGCCTTTAATCCCAGCACTCGGGAGGCTGAGGTAGGCGGAGCGTTGTGAGTTTGAGGCCCGCTTGGGCTACGACGCGAGTGCAAGGCCGGCCTGAGCTACACAGTGCGACCCTGCCTCAAAAAACCAGGCCCGGGAGTTTGGCTCAGCGGCTTACGGGCCTGTCAGGCAGGCGCGAGGTTGTGAGCTCGATCCCTGGTGCCACAAAAAAAAAAAAACAAAAAAAAAAACTATAGAACAACATAGCAAGATCCTGTCTCAAAAAAAAAAAGGTGTGTAAGTTTATGTTCACATGGCTCTAAAATGGCCCATGCACTAATACATGACTGAGAAAAAAAGGCAGAAGAAAAGCCAAATTCGTTTAGGAGCAGCTGACCTTAAGAACTCACAAAAGCCAAGTAGATAATTCAGCAGTTGCTACATGGAATAAATTCCCTATGGTATGAGCACCGTTTCATTTGAGAACATTCCTACATTTTTCAAAATAACTCATAACATCATTTTGTATAATGGATGAGTTTCTTTCAGTGGTCATGGTTTCATAATGTAAAACCTTAAAATAATGCCTAACCTTCTAGTTAGAGTTTTTATTTTTATACTTCTTTTAAATTGCTTTGGGTTGAGTGTTTTAAATTCCAAGAGAATGGCTCCCAAAGGCACTCAAATAAGCAGGCAGAAAGGACAGAGTCAGAGACTTCCAAGAGCTATTTAATCCTACACAAATGGATGGGATGAGATCACAAATTGGATTGTGGTTCTCAGCTAATAAAAAGGTTGGTTTTCAGAAATTTTAGGTTTGGATCAGACTCTCATTTTCATAGATACCCTAATATAAGTGAAGCATAAACTGAATCTACTCCATTCGGCTAATTTAATGGATGTGGATCTTGGAAGCGACACCCCAGATCTGAGCTTGGGCACTTGTTTCACTGGGAAGTGTAGCTGAAGGATTTCCTGTGTGCCAGGGCTGGGTGGTCTCTGTGGTTATACACGGAGGTTTTAGCTCTGTGAAAGAAGCTGCAGAGCTTCGTTGTGCAGTCTGGTAACTGGTTGGGTGTCAAAGGCACTGGCTGCTCTAGGAGAAGGGTGCAAAGGCATGAGCTCCTGTTGGGGTCTTGTCGCTGGTGTACTGGAGTCCAGGAATTTGGAAGCTTCTCAGTAACACTGCAGAGGACTCAGACATTACTGGAGGATGCACAATTCTAGGAAGATTCTCCTGTAGCAGAGAAAGGGCAGATGCGACAGGGCTGCATGCTTAAGTCATGTCTGAAGTCTGTTATTCTAGTTACTACGGCTGTCTAACAATCCTCAAAATAGAGCAGGAGAAAACATTTTATTGTGCCTATGGATTCTTTGGACAGGGTGTAGTGGGGGCAACTTGTGAGATTTTCAAGCTGGAGTTATCTGAATGATTGCTCACTTGCATTTCTGGAAACTGATGCTGGCAGTTGGGTATTTCTAGAGCTGTTGCTGTAGACTGAATGTTCATAATTTCCACAATGAAATCAAATCCATAATGTGGTAACATTGTGGGTGGGATCCTTGGCAGACAGGTCATAAAGGTGGAACACTCAAAAATGGATTAATGTCCTTATGAGAAGAGATCTGAGAGTTAGCTCACCCTTTATCCATCTGGAAGAACACACCAAGAAGATGGCTCTCTGTAAACACAAACAGTGTTTTTAGAGGAACCTCACCTTAGTGGTACCCTGATTTTGGACTTTTCACCTCCAGAACTGTGAGAAGTAAATGTTTGTTGTTTGAGCCACCCAGTTAATGATATTTTGTTCCTGAGTCTTCTTCTCTTAGCTTGGCAAATGGTTTTCAAGGGTTGCATCTTATGCAGGGAAAGTTTCATGAGCTTGTGACAGGTGCAGGCACGCAGGGTCCACCTGCAGGGGGCCTTGAGCTTGTCACTGACTGGAAAGTCTTAATTTTGAGTAAAGGGGTTCCCATATCATTTTTATTTTGTAATGGATCTCCCAAAAGTATGAGAAAGGAAGAGAGAGTGAGAGAGTGAGAGAGAGAGAGAGAGAGAGAGAGAGAGAGAGAGAGAGAGAGAAAGAGGAGAAGGTATCTTGACATTTTTCTTTTTTTAAACCTCATCTGTAAAGTCAGGCAGCATTACTTCTACTATGCTGCAATTTGTTAGAAGTGAGTAACTGAGGTGTTCCATATTCAGAAGGAAGAGAATAGATTCTACCACTTGATAGAAAGATGTCAAGGTTCTGGGAGAGTATGTGGGAACATAAATATTGCTATGGCCATTTTTGGAAAATACAATCTGCCACACATGCTCTGCATATATTTCTGCAGGTGCCACCTACTGGGTTAGTTTTTATTTTGTTTCTTGTGTTAAAATTAAAGTTAGAGACTGAGACTTCAAGATGGAATTGATGTGCTATCCCATAGCCAGATCACAGTATGCAAAATTTTCTTTCCATGACTTAACCACTTTTAGAATGGCAAAGATTGATTGAGAAGAGAATATTTGTGGTGGATTAACTAATGGTCAACTTGTAACTGAATCAGCATGGTTCTGGGTATGGAAGGTCCACTTGAGGATTTTTGTCAACAGCATAAAAAGAGAACTGAAGAGGAAGGTGATGTGCTGTTGATTCTTCTGGAGAAGCTTGTCACGCTGGCTTCCTGATATGAACCTAGCTGTTCTCATCATCGGACAAGCTCAGATCAGGTCCTCACTGTTGCTGAGGATGACTGTGATTCTTTTTGGGGAAGTTCTAGTCCTTATCCTGAACATCACTTCATGGTTCCAGTGCAGATCACTTAGCCGGCTGGCATAGACCCTTCATCTCACTGTTACAGACTTTCTAGCATTCACTGCTGACCTTTGGGCCTTCCCAGCACCTTGATATAGTTTTGCATGAGACATTGTTGTGGGCTCTAGGCATCCAACTGGACTCACAGAGGACATTGTCATGGGCTCTAGATCTTCAGCTAGACTCATATAGGACATTGCTATGAGGTCCAGGCCCTCAGCTGGATTTTTTTAGGTCTCTAGCATATAGGCACATCTCCTGTGCTCTTCTGCATTTGACTTTTTAGGTGAATATTATAAAACAATCCTATAAATTATGTGTCCTGTATTAAATCTATTTCCTTGTAAACCCTGACTACAACAATGTTGAAATAATAATAATTTCTTTGGAAAGAGCAGTTGTTCTGTCCTACTTTGTCCTTAGTTTAGTAAAAGGAGACTCCATGGATCCACTTGGAGAGTCGTAAGTCATATTTGTTGCATTTGGGGTTCTCAGAGGAATAGAACCCAATTTATACCTTAACAGTTCAATAAGGATAATAAAATGAGGATGCATTATTATCCTTACTTTTTATTAACATCTTATTTTATTAAAATTTGCTGTTTGCATTTTTATTAAATTGTTTTAATTTATCAAAAGTATTTGTTTTTAAATGGTCATTTCCTCAATAAAGTCTTTAGTATCAGACAGTGTAGAACAGACCAAACAGGGTAAGTAACCTCGTGACCAGGGCAGTGTGTGGGCTCACTAGATAAATCATAAAACTTTCAATAGACTTGACCCAATTCATGAGGAATATGTATCTTCTCAAGAAGTTCAGCCAGACGTGGTAACACACACTTGTAATCCCAGCACTTGGGAGGCTGAGGCAGGAGGACTGCTGTGAGTTTAGGGCCAGTCTTGGCTACATAGTGAAGTCAAGGTCAGTCTGGACTACAAAACGAGACCATGTCTCAAAAATAAATAAATAAATAAATAAATTTAAGAAGTTCAAATTGGATATGCCTAAATGTCCCTTGGCTATTGCTGAACCTTCTCAGAGGTGACGGAAGGAGTCTGTTCTAATGGGCCTAAAACAATCTGAAGCTTTTGAGGAAGGAGAAAGAGAAGTCAGAGATGCTTGTCTTGTGCATATGGAGATGATCATGTTAAATATTAAATGCAGGGAGAAGGAGATTTTACTTCCAGAATTCAAAGGGCAAAAGTACAGTTTTCTGTGGATCAGGTACTGTAAATGGGACACTTGAGTGAATGAATCAGTGTGCTTATCTTGAGTTTATCCAGTTGAGCCTTAAAGGGACAAGGACCATAAACATGAAAGGGGACTGGATGCCAAGTAATTAAGAGCTATAGAAGGATTCACAAGTGGTCCGTGGCTAGAATGACCGGTTATTTTCATGTGTCAGAACTGAGAGATTTCCCAGGATGGGGATCTAATGCTTAGGTGGGAATATTCCTGGACACACTGGGTTGGTCAGTCCCTTTCCCTTGATCACTCATGGCACAGCAAATTGCCAGGGACTAGAGGACTGCAAGGAGGGGCTCAGCAGCAGATGCACAGGATAACTGTGGAGGTGCCCAGGAGACAGACTTGTTGGGCATCAATATCTAGTCCAGAAAGCTCGAAGCCAGTTCAAGAAGGATATCTCCTAGCTTCTTACCATGTCTCTCTTCTATTCTGGCTTCAACCCAGAAACTGGCTAGAAAGTAGAGTGAGGCGGGGAGCAGGCACTAAGAGAAAGGAAGGAAAACATAGATGGAGAAATAGAGAATAAGTCAGCCGCAGGTAAGCAGCCTGAGCAAGGTGGCAGGAGAAGGCTTAGTGCTAAATCAGCTCTAAGTTTCTGATGATGTAAGACTTTCTAATTACTGAGCTCAGCTCCATTGATTACTAAATGAACTGAGACTGGTTATCAAAGGGACTCAAACATCCTGGGATGTGACTAGTGTTCAGTCAGAGCAAGGGAATATTAAATTCACTGAACACAAGTGAAAGAAAGGTGGGTCCTAAAACAACGACTGCATCATGGGCTATCTTGTTCAATATACCTGTGACAAGTGAAATTGAAAAATCTTTCAAGAAATCACAAATGGTGTGTCAAAGAATGATGGTTGATTTTTTTACTTGATTAAAAAAAAACCCTCTTTCCATCAAATGTTTAAAATCCCTCATATGATGATCTAAGAAAATATAGGAGGTGATTTAATTTTCCCATCTTTCACTCAGCCCCAGTGGCCATCCCAAAGCCTCTTCCCTAACTGGAGGCCAAAAGACTCTAGGAGGTAAATGTCAAATCTGCCACAGAGAACGACAGGTTCATTTGTTGTCTGACATGGTTGTCAGCAAGTGTTTAGCTCCCCACTCCACACCACCCCTCAGCCACAGAAAGCCACTGCTCCCTCCACCTGCAAGCAGCAAAGCTCCTGAAGTGCCTCTTATGCTGACCTGGCCCATCAGTACTGCGGCTCACTCCCTCCTGCCTACACCCTCCCATCCCTGGCCCACAGTCTCAAGACCTGATGCGGATTCTTTAGTTTTTCTGGCCCAAGTCATTCGCTGCTTCTGACTCCGCTGGCCAGGATTTCTACACTAGGCCTTGCCTGCTCCTGCCTCGGCTCTGCTTCTTGGTTTTCTTAGACCTAGGACCTAGTTTCAATCCTGTTAAAACTTCCCATATAACCTTAGGCAGTTGTCTTAATCTCTGGGAATCTTAGTTTCTTCATCTATACCTTGGGATGAATATAGCTATGTTGTCCAGGGATACTATAAAAATTAATTAATGGATATGAAAGCACTTTATTAAAGTTAAGTAATAGATATAGGTGTGCTCTCACTATTATCACACTATGGTTGCAAACTGAAGTTGAAATTTCTAATGTTAAAATCCTTATCCTTCCTCTTACTTATAATTACTGCCTCTCCTTCCCTCCCTGCTTCCCTCCCTGCCCCCTCTTTTCTTGGATCCTTAATCTTCAGGACCTAATATGTTAAGTGTCAGTATCCATCAACCGTTGGGACAAGGCGTAGACACTTCTCCCAGGAACAAGGTCATGGACAAGGTTTTCCCACTGCATCATTTAAAGGTCAGTTACTGACTTTCAATTTTAGGTGAGCCTCCTGAGCGTTCTCTAACTACTTTTCTCCCTGACCTAATTTCCTGATGACAGACTTGTAAAATTCCAGTTCAACCAACACTCTCCTTCTTTCTTCCCTCAGAGCTATCACACAGAAGAGAGCCAGGACAGCAAGTATTCTGGAAACCAGGTGAAGTGTTTAAGGAATTGTGTCAAACGCAGCCAATAATCTAAAGAAGATGAGGCCTGGGAATTGATCATTGGATTTAGCAATGTGGAAGTTACTGTTGAACTTACTAAGAAGGCATTTAGGGGAACAAAATTAAAAGGAAAGAGTGATTAGAGTAGGTTCAATTGAAAGCAGGAAGAGCTAAATTAGAGACAGTCAAAAATAGACAGTTCTTTCAAGGAGTTCTTTTGTTTTTTCTTACAGGAAAGCAAAGAATTGCCAATAGCTGGAGAAAGAGATACAATGAAGGGACTAAAAATTCTCTCAGGAAATAGAGAAATAAAAGAAGGGAGTAATAGGAAGAATTTTTGAGCCATGATTTGGACGGGTCAGAGCAGATGGGCTGTAGCGTGTCCCAGGAAGAGCTGGCTTCAGAGGCATGGAAGGAGGGCAGACCGTGCGTGCGAAGTGAGGAGCAATGCAAGCGCATATGCAGGCTGGGGAGCGTGTGGAGGATTCTTCTGATTGCCGCAATTTTCTTAGTTACATATGAGGCAAAGCTGAGAATGAGGTATTGGAATTTGAGGAGAAAATAAGAAATAGTCACATGAGAGACTGGAATAGTGAATGATTTGGGGAATGCAAGGTCAGTGTCAGTCGCCTTTGTAATGTTTATGATCCTGCATCTAAACTGATAGCCCCTATGGATTTTTCTCTGGATATGTTCATCAATGTGTGTAGAAGCTGTCATAGGCAGACTTTTGAATTATTTTTTGAGACAGGATCCATGTTGCCCAGTTTGGTCAGAAGAATGTTGAATTTAACCAGCATTAAGCTTTAACCCAGGAGAGTTCAGTAAAACAAGACCCAGGCAAAAAATATCGGGGCACATTTTAAACTAGGTAATAGGGAAAGTGGGTGGGGCTGCCCAGAGAACAAGTGAAAATGTGCAGGATCAATAGGTTGAAGGCGTTTGTGGGGTGCAGGGACTGTTGGGATTGGGGTATAGAAAGTGGGCTGAAAAAAATGAGTTGTGAGTCAGAGAAGTAAATGTCAACTTTTTTTTTTGTACTGGGAATTGAACTCAGGACCTTGAACTTGCCAGCCAGGGACTCTGTCACTAAGCTACATCCCTGGCCTAAATATTAACATTGAGATTATGGCAGGCTTGCATTTATGATGAAACCAAGTGTAGTGGACTACTGGTGGTCAACTTCTAACACCCAGCTGAACTGGGTGTGGAAGGTCTGCTTGAAGATTGTTACAAACTGCCTAAAAGAACTAAAGGGGAAGATGGAGTGCTGATGATTCTCCTGGAGGAGCTTGTCATGCTGGCTTCCTGATAGAAACTCCACTGTTCTTATCATCAGAGGAGCTCAGGACCTCGCTGTTGCTGAGGATGGCTGTGGTACTTTTCAGGAAAGCTCAGGTCCTCACTTTAAGCATTGCTTCCTGGCTTCAGTGCAGATCCCTCAGCCTGCTGGCACAGATCCTTCATCACACTGGCACAGACTTTCTAGCTTCCACTGCTGACTTTTGGGCCTTTCCAGTACAGATCCATGAAACTCTAGGCCTCCAGTTGGCCTCGTGGGGGCCTTGTCATGGGCCGTAGATCTTCAACTGGACTCATGCAGAACATTGCCATGAAATCCAGGCCCTCACCTGGATACTTTGGGTCTTTAGTGTGTGGGCAGATTTCCTGCACTTTTTTTGTATTTGACTCTTTGGGTGACTATCAGAAAATAATCCTATAAATTATGTGTCTTATATTAAATTATCTTCCTTACAAACCCTGACTACAACACCTCAGTATATTCATGGAAATGAGGGAGAAAATAAAGAGAAGGATGAGATCATTGGAAAGATCTTTTGCAAGGGTTGAAACAGCAGACACTGGAAAATATCATCTATTAGGGATACAAAAGTCAGCGGGAAATAGGAAAGGAGTAGAATTAGAAGGAGCAGATCTTCAGTTAATTGTCCTCAAATACAACAAGTAATCACGTAGTGCTGGTGGCAGTGGTGGGGTGGAAGTACAGATGACTTCGACAAACCCAGTCATCTCCAGAATGAACACAGGTCCAGTTTAACATACTCTAGTGGTTCTGCGGTGGCCAGTGGATAATAAGGGACCACTGTTTTGTGCTAGTGTTCTTGTCTTCATCATTGTTTTTTCAGTTGAAAAACATTAGAAAGGAAAGAAAGAAAGAGGAATTTAGTGAACTTAATATAGGTAGGAAATTAATTTCAAAGGGTAGTCTGGGAACTCTAGCTTTCCCCAAGATATTTTTTATTTTTCTGGTCTTAACTATTTTCATAATAATAAGATATCACTTGTCATTTTTGCTGTTTTTCTTTGGTAAATATATAGTGTAATTTTCCAGAAGCTACATAATATATGATAGTACAAATGCAGGAGCAGATGTGGGACTCCAGCTATCTTTTATTAAACCAGAAACTAGAGATTTCAAAAATGGTAGAATGGTGCCATTTATCTTGCTTTTTTTTTTTTTTTTTTTTTTTTTTTTTTTTTTTTTTTTTTTTTTTTTTTT
>RJWM01021082.1:0-22481 GCA_004363535.1 Dasyprocta punctata | reverse complement strand
TACCAGAAAGTTTAAGGACTTCTGGTTTCTGCCACTTGCTGAAAGGAAAGACTTTTCACAGGGAATGACTACAGGTCAGACACTCTAAGGAGAAAGGAGGTGAAGATTCTTACATTAGCATTTTTTGTTTTGTTTTGTTTTGTTTTTGGTACTGGGGATTGAACTCGTAACCTCACACCTGCCAAGCAGGCACTTATGCCACTGAGCCCCTACATTAGCCCCTACATTACCACTTTTGACTACTGTGACCCAGTCATCCCTCAGGGCAACAGCAGACAGCATGGGTAGGAAAAGAATTATGAAGGCCCTCTTTGAGCTATGAAAGATTTCCTTACTTTGAATATCGTGAAGAATATTATTTAATAACTGTTCTGAAAAAAATTGAGAACAGTTTGTCTTTGCAACCTCAATTAATTCAAGTAGTTAAAAAGGTTTAAAAATGTTTTTATTCTCCAATTATGAAACCAATGCATATCACTGTAGGAGATACATGAAGTTGTGAAAAATATTAAGAAAATATAAATTGGTTATAATCATACTTCCTAGAGAGAATAAATTAGTGTGTCTGTGTCCTTCTGTCTCTATGTTTTAAAACACAATTGTCATTATGCTGTTTAACTGTATATATACTGAACTTACTTTACCTCTTATCATGTATATTTCCTCAATCATTTGAAATCATTTAATAGAATAAAATATCACATTTGGATTACATACTTAACCTGCTATTGTTAGGCATGTACCATTTTCCTCTTTTACAGTGAATGTTTGAATATGCCCTTCCTTTTAATTTATCCTCCACACATACACATATGCATACACACACACATGCACACACCCCTCTTATGAACTCTGCATGTATAAATTACTGGTTCATAAGTACGCATTTTGCTGAAGGAAATAAATGTTATAAAAATATAACTCTCTCCAAAATTAACTTCTAAATTTATTATTATTGTTATTGTTAAATGTATTGACAATTCCAATAAAAGTGTCAGTGTGCCAATGTGTAGTTTTCTTTTCCTTTTAGCCTAATTAAATAAACTTGAATTTTACCTGGATAAATTAATAGATAAGAAAAATTTTAAATAGGAACAGCAATGGTAGAAGGTATTAAAATGCATTGTAAAACAAGAAAAATTAAAACAGCATGGTTTTTTAAAAGCAAAAATTGACAGAGGAATGACATTCTTGGGAAATATAGTCTAACATATATCAAGTTTTAGTAAATGATTAAAGGCAGTATCACAGATCAGTAATGACATTAGTGAGTATGCAGTAAATGGTGCAAAAAAGGCCATGAATTCTTTGGAAAACATTAAAGAACATGAAGAACAAAATACGTACCCTATTTCTAAGAAACTACAGTTTGTGATAAAATTAGAAGAAAAGATACATGGTGCCATCTAGTGGCTAAATAAATAAATGCATACATATTGTTCAACAGCGTCTATTGGCAAAAAATAAAACCCATTGAAAGCAGAAAGAGGTAAATTATTCACTAATAAAAAGATTCATACCTCATACCTCAGCACTAACTTAAGGTAAGTTTTGTTAGTGCTTAAAGAAGATTTTTCCGTTTTTAGGGAATATTATAAATGGTAACCTATATAGTGGTCCAAAGCTAAAGTACAAGAAATTACAATTCCAGACATTCTCAGGCATGACAACCTGTCATACTTTTTTTAGTAACACAATGAAACAAAAGAACAATTTGAATAAAAGCATGCTGATTGAAAATTCATATATGAGCACAAAACCTGCCAGCAGTTACAGTTTTGAATAAAGAACACAATTGGAGAAACCTGTTCTCTGGACTGCGGCGCCTGCGGGAGGCTCAGCACTCGCCCTGCGTGAATATGGCTGTGTAGTTCTTGGGCTCGGTGGAGACTGAGCTCCCCACGCTGGCTCCACAGGGGTCACCCTCTCCACGCTGCTCCTCTGCCTCCAGGCTCCTGTTGGAGCGAACGTGGGCTGCTGCGAAAGGTCTGCAGCTGCAGGGGCTGGTCTGCCAGCTGCCCTCTGTTTAGGGGTCAGCCTTCCTTCTCCATGGGCTGCCGCAGCGGCCTCCTTGTTATAATGAGTCTACTTCCTGCTCCAGAAGTGAGTCCTAGGCTAAAGCTGGGCCTCCTAGTCCATTTCATTAGAATTTTGGATTTGGCAGCAAGGGAATTTGACCAGTCTCTCTCTCTCTGTTGTCTGTGTCTCTGTCTCTGTCTGTGTATCTGACTGTTTCTTTATCTCACTCTCCTATCTGTTATCAAGACTGAAAGCTTAAAATACACAAGCTTTAGGTGTCCATTAATGTAAACTAGGGAAACAGACAGACCAAGAAAGACGGCACAAAGCCCGAAAGATCTGCGACGCAAGGCCGATGGAGAAGCACCGCAAAGTCCTCTCCCAGGCTCTGTTGCTTCGCTCGCTGGATGTTGTTATTCCTTGGATTCCCACTAAACTTCTGCCAAGCCCTGTCTTTTGCTGAAGCACGTGTAAATGCTTTTCTATACATTGAATTCAGAAGTGTCCTAATAAATCTTTTGAAAGGAAAAAACCTTGAACTTTATCGTTCAGTGGCTGCTTATACTTTCACGCCAAGCCCACCTTCTTTAGTGTGGCTTTTGAGGACTTCTGTGACTTCTGAAGCTGCATCCCTGACTTTCACTTTCTAGCTCTTTCCTCCCGTCTAACCGTACCCACCCTCTTCACTCCCTGAGCTCCAGTTATTTGCAGTGATTCCACTTCGCAGGCCAGGACATATCAGCAGCAAACACTTACACCAGTAAAATACTTTCCTACTTTTCCTCCTGTGGCAGCAGCTGCATGTCATCCTTTAGACCCCAGCGGAGGCATTCCTTCCTCCAGAAATCCCCCCATATACCCTAAAGCTGAATTTGCATCTCCTTCTGTGTTATCCTGTCTCACCATGTCCCTAACCCCAGAGCTTTTATGACTCTGCACCAAATTTCCTGTCCATTTGGAGGAGACTTAAACTCAGTGAGGGGAGGACAATATTTTTTCACTGCTGCAACCTCAATGCTTTGTACTGGACCTAAAATACAGTCAGCATTTACATATCTGTTCAGTGAACTAATGAATACACACAGAGAATGGTTTCTGTTATCAAAGTGAAAAATATCAAGGCCCAAGGGAGCTATAAATCTCTTCCCAGCAAAGCATCCAATCAGGCTTATTTCTGCTCAAACTAGGGTTTATAAATCTCTGATAACATTTTTGAGAGCTGCTGCCTCAGGT
The DNA here is from genome assembly GCA_004363535.1 of Dasyprocta punctata. Classification (NCBI taxonomy): domain Eukaryota; kingdom Metazoa; phylum Chordata; class Mammalia; order Rodentia; family Dasyproctidae; genus Dasyprocta; species Dasyprocta punctata. The sequence continues at coordinate 19,229 of RJWM01021082.1, read as the reverse complement.
TTCGAAATGAGAGGAATACTTTAAATGTATGCAACTTTCTTTTAAAGCTAAGTCAGAGCTAAATGCAAATGAATTGATATAAAGATGATCTATATTTTGTGGACATGGGTGGTCCAGACACCCATGAGGAGATAAATAAATGTTTGAGGTGGGTCCTTCAGTGATTTTTACAATGGATGCCAATTTGGCAAGCTTGACTAGGCCCTACCAGTGTGAGGAACCATGATTTTGGTATGATGTTGGGGAATTTGTGGCTTCCATCTGCTGGTTATCTCACAAAATGTAGAGCTGAGAAAAATCACATACTGATTAAATCATAGAATCCCACACTTGGAAGGGACTTCATGAGATGATCGGGCCCGCCTCCTGAAGGTCAATGCATAAATCATCTTGTGCAGATGGCTGTTTATACTATTTTTAAAGCTCTTTAAGGATGGAGATTACACAGCTTCCCTTGGTAGTCTGATCTTCATGGTCAAGAACTTCCTTTTTTAAAAGCCCAGCTTTTCACTGTAGTTTGGCTCATTTCCCCTATTTTTCAGCTCTCTGTGAATGTGGAGAGTACACGATCAACCTTCCCTGCTAATTATCTCTGGCCCACACCTCACACCCTTGTGACTAGTTATTAAGATCTATGCTATTTCCCCTTCCTAAGTGACACAGTTGCAATTCCTTTATTTTTCAGAAGGCTTATTTCCCCCTTTCTATTATTTTTGTAATTTAAATATTTTCTCTTGAGAACTGATTGCATGGCTTACTATATAAAACTGGCAATCGCATTTCTGCTCAAGTCCTGATCAGCTGTAAATAAACAAACAGCAGAGCTTACTCCTTATCTTATTCCAGTCTCATATTTGCTGTTTAAATCACAGCATTTTCTTTTTGTTTCTCATGTAGATTACATTCTACCATAAATCTAAGCCTTTTACTGTCAAACTGCTTACTTTTTGCATGTCCCAACTGCACAATTTGTCCTGGCTTTTTTGGTGAACTCAATCAAGGCCCCTTCCAAAGATATCCATGTCCTGACATTTAAAACTGTGAAGATTTGATTAAGAATCTTGAGTTGGGATGAAGATACTGGAAAACACGAATGTTCTGATAAAATGAATACAGGAAAGGGGGCAGGGTTATAAAGAAAAGTTAGGCGCAGAGATGGGAGTGACAGGCTTTCAGGATGGAGGAAGGGGCCGCAGAGCAGTCTCTAAACGCACTCTCTAAAATCTGGAAAATCTTCTGCATGAATTCTGCCTTGGAAACCCCCACAGGGAGCATGGCTGGGCTAATGCCTTGACTTCGGCCCAGGGAAACTCTGGGCTTCTGACTGCAGAAATGTAAGATAATAAATCTGTATTGTTGTAAACAACTAATTTTGTAGAAAGTAAGCAGTAAGAAGTAGATATCATCAGCAGTAAGAGGCAGACACCGTTCATTCCTGAGAACACCTGTGCTCATCCCAAACTTACTGGTTTTATCTCCCAGGGCACTTTTGGATTTATAAAGATGTCTTAGTCATATGTTTCTGTCATACAAACCACAGAAAAATTAATAGGTATTTCCTAGATGATTGAAAACCTTATGATTTCTGTTCTATTATTTTAATGCAATTTATGTGCTAGAGGTCTTTCCTTATTAAGAGGATTCTGTGTGCCCTGTGAGCTTGGAATGCCTGTCTTGTTGAGTTCCTGCCCACTTTCCTGGACTTGGGGGAGTAAAACAGCACAACTAGCTGCTGGCTGCGGCGATGCTCTGACTCCTGTCAGCCTGACTTTATAGCTCATCTCCTTTCTGCAGTGCTGACCTGCCACAGTATTATGCTCCGTTTTTCTAGATGAAATGCGAACTTGTAAAGAATCTGAAGCATCAGGCATTTTCAAGGGAGATATGTTACTATAAATGTAACTTTCTTGGGGGAAAAAATGCTAGTTTCCTAGAAATGACATGTATTTGCTCCAGATGTCAGATGAAAATGATTTCAAGCATCAAAAGCAAAATTATAATTGTTGAAAAGTGAGAAGCATCACTCAAAAGCATTGTGTATGTGTGTTGGGTGGGGGGAGCAAAAGCTCTCTCTGTCTTGGCAAGAACCTGCAATTTCCCTGAGGAAAATCATTTCTAAAGAGGAAAACTTCTAAATTAGTTTTCAGCAAAGTATGGTTCAAACTCTTACACTGCCCAGTGCATGTTTCTGACACTGGGTTATTCTTAAGTGGACTATGGCTACCTGCATTATTCAGAAAGTGAGAAAAAGAGGGCTGATACTGTCTTTCTGTGCTCTTCTTCCTTCCTGGTTCTATTTGGAAAAGAAAAGAGTGTAATTTTATTTTTAAAATTCATCTTTCCCAACTAATGCTCTCCATGTGATTTTCCAAGGCTGAGTGGAAACAAAAATTTGTTCTCTTCATCTCATCTTAAACCAGCCAACAAATTTTCAGTCAAACAATAATCACCCCTGGGTTCTTTTCATCAGTTTTTCCTCACAGTTACCTTTTTCTAAATAATTCATAAATTTTCTCAATGTTATATGCAACACTATGCAAATATAGCTTCATGATATACACCTCTTCCAATCAAACTATTCCTATGTCTCTCTAATAAATAACCTTTTTATTGTGCTTATTTCTCTTCTTCCAAGCCAATCATGAACCATCATAGTGATCCTCACTTTTTCTATGAAAATCTCGCTCTCCTCCTCCCTCTTTCCCTTCCTCCTTCCCTCCTTTCCTCTCTGTCTCTCCCTCTCTCCAATTCTGGAGTTTGAACACAGGGGAATGATGAGCGACTTTTCCAGCCTCTTTACAATTTTCTAGAATTTTGAGACAGGTTCTCACTAAATTACCCAGGTTGGTTTCCAACTTGTGATCTTCCTGCCCCAATCTCTGCAGTCACTAGGATAAAACAGTCAGTTGCATAACGGGCAGGTGCCACTGCTTCCAGATTCTTGTCTCTTCTTAATCCACTATAATGAATTTTGTTCCACCATTAATTTGTAAGACAACAAATGTTCTTATAAAAGTCTTGAATTCTTGTAGAGTGGGAAGTGGGAGTGGTATGAGATGTCAACTAGATATAATTTTTTTATATGTCCCAACCTAATTGATTGTTTCCCTTGAGCCTCTAAACACTGTTCCTGGATATATATACATATATATCCAGGAACAGTGTACTGGGGACTGAACCCAGAGCCTTTTCACTGAGTTAATCCCTAGCCCTTTTTCTTTCTTTCTTTCTTTCTTTTTTTTCCTGAGACAGGTTTTTGCAAAGTTACTAAATTGTCCAGGCTGTGTTTAAATTTGTGATTCTCCTGCCCCACCTTCTCAGAGTACTGGGATTACAGGTATGTACCACTATCCCTGGCTCTGTATTTACTCTTTAGTGCAATGATATCTTTAAAATACTTAGCCAGAAAACTAAGAGGTAACTTCTTGTTATGGCTTGTGTCTAAGTCCTCCCTCCAAAGGCTTATGTGGTCATAGGTGGGGCTTTTCAGAGGTGGTTGGGTCTAAAGTGTGTAACGCTAGGACTAAGGGTGTGATGCTAGGATCAAGGGTGTGTGGTTACTAAATTGGTCCATTGATAGAATTTTAGCATAGGTCTGGGTGTGAATGGTGGAAACACCTACTCTGGGTGTGAGTGTTGCCTGTCCTAAGGGTGTGTAGCATGGATAGAATATGACAGAAAGAGGAAGGATGCTGTTGTCCTTGGTGTTGCTGCTTACTACTTTGCTGCTTTGCTGCCTTCTGTCCACCATGAACTATTTCCTCTCTGTGATGCTCTTCTGCCAAAGCACCCTGCCTTGCATCCAGTCAACTATGGACTAAAACTTCCACAAACCATGAGCCAAAATAACCTTTCCTCTTTTAACTTTGGACATTAGTTATTTTTTCTCAGCAACAGGAAAAGTAACTAAGATACATCTAAACTGCTTTCTTGTGTCCATGGTATATCTTAGCATTTTGCCTCTTCCTTTCTGAACATTCTTAGTTTCTTAATTCAAGTCTTCATCATTCTTCAACTGAATTACTAAAATAGTCCCTAAATTACTACTTCTCTTCAGTGTTTAAAATTGCAAACTTTGTTTATGACCAAGTTTTTGTGATCGTTAACTGAATTGGTCACTAAATGAGGAACTGTGTATGGTAGGAACATTGCAATACTCAGAACAAAGAAATGTTGAGAGGAAATTGCAACTTGATGACCTTGCTTCCATTTGTGTAATTCTTGCATGCAGTACTATAATATATAATAGAACATAAAACTACAGTACTATATTACTAAGAACAATCAGAAAAATTATAGTACTGCATAAATAAGGTACACTGTACAAAAAAAGATATTGATGGTCTATAAGCAAGATGTGCAGAACTGCACAAAGAAAAGGCAGCTCTAACTACAGTCATTAAACAGGTCTTAAAACAAGGAGTATCTGTAGTTTGTTCGAGCTAAAGAAGAAGAGAGGGAATTGCTCAGGTGGAGGAGGCTAGACATTGGTGAACAAAGCAAAAGCTATCTACGGAATTTTTAAAAAATGGTAAGAAAAGCTGAAATGAAATTGAAGACATGCGTTAAAATATAAAGGTAGTATTACCTACTTATAATCTCAGTACTTTGGATGCTGTGGCAGGTGGGATTGCTTTGTGTTCAAGGCCAGCCTGAACTACATAGTGAGTCTCTGTCTCAAAAAACAAATAAAAAATGTTTAAAATTATTTTGTACAAATATGTACTTTGGTTTAAAATTTCAAAGTAATAAGGTTTATATATCAACCAAAACATGGAGATGCTCTGTGTTGGATCCATAGTTCAGGACTACCAGGTCTTGAAAGCAATAGAATTTAGTTAAAAAAAAAAAAGAAAGAAAGATACAAGGCATAATTAAATAAACATCTATCCATTCCTGGTCAAACTTAAAAAGTAAAAGTATAAATACCTTAATAACTGAAGTCCTGTGCTCTTTCTTTCCTCTTTCTCATGACTCCCACCCAGAGGTAACCCATTATTCTAAAATTTGTGTTCTTTCATTTCCATGGACTTTTATTTTAATGCTCACATTACAATGGTTCTCACTTACTGAGTGCTGTATCTCAGCTACTCTACCCAGCCGATAAGATAAAGACTTCAGGAGGCAGGCCTGACTCTCCACTTTGTCTCCCCTGTAGTGTGATGGTGTGGGTGATGTAGTGAGGAGAGGCAATTATATAGTTCTTTCTTCAAATCCACATTCAGATTGAGACCTGCCATGCTGGTATAGCTGTACCGTAAAAACTGACAAATGTTACTGGTCAGTGATCTTCCCCTGGCCTCCCAGGAGAGCAAGCTGGGGTACAGCTTCTGTTCAGCTGTTCACTGCTCAGCTTCTGTTTCCTATTAATTCTGTTCCCTCACTACACAGCACTTCAGATCTGCCCACTGATCTCAGATCCACTGCGGTACTGTGAACCAAGAGTTTTGTCCTTTTCCTTTTTATTATAAAAATTTTCAAATACAAGTAAAAATAGAGACAGTAGCATGATCAACTTCCATATATGAATCACCTGACCCAACTTCAATACACTTCAACATTTTGCCAAATTTGTCCTATCTATTCTCTCTCCCTGTTTACTTTGGAAGGAAGGTGGTCTTAGGAATTGAAAGCTGGTCCTTATCATTTCACAAGTAAATTATTTTAAAAAATTTTTATTAGTACATGTGTGTTGATTTTCACATTCCTTGTGCAGAGTTTGTAAACATTTTAATTCTTTTCTCATCCCCTCTCTTTCCTCTTTTGACTTATTATCTATCTTTTATTTCTCAATTTATCTATATATCTGTATTTCTATTCCTAAACCAGCCCAGTATTATACTTTAAACTATTAAAAATCATTTTTAACATTATTTAACAACCGAGTTATTTTCAAATTTCTCCAAATATAAAAAAAATATTTTTGTGAAGGTTGAGAGTTTCCTGATGAAGACCATAGTTGCTTGCTGCCTTTGCTGTGTTTCTTTTATTCCATAACACATTTGTTTCTTTAAAAATAAGAATATTTGATTGGAAACCTATTTGTTTATAGACTATTTCACATTTTACATTTGGGTTTCAGTTTTCCTCCATTTTTCTTATTAACTGGTATTTTGATTACAAGTTTACATGAGATTTAGGTTCAAGTTTGTGGGCAGGATTAGTTTGATGTAATGCACTCTTATCACCTAGCATCATGATTAGTAGGTTCACGTGTTACCAGTCTGACTGACGTACAGTTCCCCATTCAATTTTTACCTAATGTTTTTTTAATATATTCTGATAGCTGTCTGGATCTATTATTTTATTAATGATTGCAAAATAGTGATCTTTCTAATTCTATAATTTTACTTTTATTATTCAACTAAAATTATAAAAAAAGAACTTTTCTCATTAACTAATTAGTTTCTCTGTATTATGGCTTGTATCTGGATGTCCCCCCAGTGCCTTATGCACTCTGAGGTGGGGTGTGATTGGCAGGGTGACTGGCTCACAGGCTGTGATAATCATCAGTGGATTAATCCACTGATGAGTTCATAGCTGACCTGCTGTTAGGAAGTGAGTTCTGATTGAAAGAGGTGGGACCCTATGGGTAAACCCCGGAAGGGTTTATCACCTACTCCTTCCTGCCTGCAAAGTCATGAAGGCATTTTTATTCCACCATGCTCCTTGACCATACCGTCTTGTCTTGGAGCCAGTAGACTATGGACTGAAACCTTTAATAATTGTGACCCACATAAACCTTTTCTCCTTAAATCATAGGTGTTGGGTACTGTGTCTCAGTGAAGGGAAAGTAACTAAGACACTCTGAAAAACAGTACAGAAAAAAGTACAACAAATGCCTGCTTCTTTCCTCACACATCATATTTTTAGAGTGAGTAGATGTCCCAGCAATTATCAAAGATAATGAGTATTGTTAAAGTTTGTGTACAAAAATGTTGAATCTACAAATAACTTGAAAGAGTAGTACAGTGCATACTCACTCCAGTTTCTATCTGGGCCCACTAATTGACATTATCTCATTTGTACCCTCTTTCCCATCGGCTTGTTTTCTGTACCAAAAAATGTTCTAAGTTCACTTCATACTTCATATATTTCAGGGAATTGAGGATTTTTTTTCAAGGTGCTCCTGACTTTTTAGTGGGAAATGGTATTAAAACAGATATTAAACTGAATGCGATTCCATATACCTGAAATACCTGCTACTCCAGAGGATGAGACAGAAGTATCAAAAGTTGGAGGCCATCATAGCCAGTTTAGTGAGTATATTTACATAGACATGTAAAACATATATACCTACATACTATATGTGTATGTTTGTATATACAAAACACTTTTGTCAATGTACACACAATGCATACTAATGTTTGCAATTGACATTGATGTGTATTTCTCTCCTTTTGTATTCTGTATCTGATTCTCCTGATTCCTAATAGACACTATTTACTCATTTGTTCTTTCCATGAATACGCATAAAAGAGTTTCTGAATTACCATACCAATAATACTATTAAAAACAATCATCTCTGTGAACTATTAAAAACAATCTTGTCTTTATGAACTAATACTGATTTTTAAAATAAATGACTACATAGTTCTCCATTTTGAAGATGCATCCTGATTAGTTCAATATCCTATGGAGGGATACTTAGATTGTTTCTGATTTTTCACAATAAATGATCAAAATCTACAAAGAATTGCATACGTATTTTTAAATTTCTAGATTTATATATTTACAGTAAATTTCTCTAACTAGGAATTTTGATTAGTTTTTGTAGGTAATATCACATTCCTTTTCATAAGGGTTATAATAACATTTGCACACTCATCTGCCATTTTTGAAGGGTCCTGTGGACCCATATCTTTATCAACAGATGGTATTTTCAAGTTGATGTATGAATATATGTATATACGTATATATGTATGTATGTATGTATATATGTATATATGCATATATTTTGTGGTACTGGGGATGGAACTCAGGGCCTTTGCACTGAGTTATAGCTCTAGTCCCTTTAATTTTTTTAAATTTTGAGATAGGGTCTCTGCAAGTCACTAAGTTGCTCAGACTTTGTTCATATTTTGATCCTCTGCCTTAGGCTATCAGAATGCTAGGATTACCGGGAAATGACACCTTGCCTGGTTAGTATTTTCTTTTAATTAGAAATGACATCTTAGGATAGTTTTGTTTTAGGCACTATGTTTTGTATATTTAAATGTATTTATTAAGGCACAGTTTATATGCAGTAAAATGCACAGATCTTAATCGTTCATTTGGATAATTTTTTAGGAATGCATCCCCTTACACCCTAATGAAGAAACAGAAGATTTCTGTTACTTTAGGAATTTCTCCTATCCCCATTTCTATTCAAATTTCACACCTTCTTCCCCAGTGTCAACCACTAAGCTATTCTACAAGATCTGCTTAGTTTGTGTTGTTCTTAAACTTTGTATAAATAAAATCAAGTAGTATGCAGTATTTTGTGATTGTCATCTTCCCCACAACACATTATTTGTGAATTTTATCCATGCTGCTGTATATCTTTTATTGATAATATTACATTGTGTGACTGTACCAACTTTTCTACCCATTCTATTGTTGATGGAAATTGAATTGTTTCCAGTTTTGTTTTTATCATGATGAAAACCACTAAGAACATCCTTGTTCATCTTTAAATGACTATGTAATCCTCCTTTTTCTCTGTGTAACTGGATTCTTTCAACTAGTATCCTATAGATAGTTATTTAGGCTGTTCATGCATTTCTATTTTATATATGTAGATATATAAATAAATGAGATAGGTATATGTTTAATTTAATAAGAAATTGTCAATTTTCCTGACTGTCTTAATTCATGCTACCATCAAAACTATATTAGACTTCTAATTGTTTATGTTCTTGCCACCATTTAGTCTGCTAGCTTTTACAGATGTAATGTAGATCTATAATGCATTAATTCTATTGCATTCAATTTTTATGAGGACAGGTATTGATTTTTAGCAAAGTCCCATGCAATATATGTGGAGTTAATGATGATGATTTTCTCTTTAGTTTTCCCAATGCAGTATACTACATTAACAGATTTCCTAATATGGAACCATGCTTGACAATTTTGAAATAAATTACATTTATTGATAGTGTATTATTAATGTTTTAATACACTGTTGCAGTCTATTTTCTGATTATCTTACAATTTTAAAATCAGTAATTCTAAGTAAAAGTAGTCTACAAAAAGTAGTCTATTACCTTTTCATGGAATAGTTTTTGATACTCCCATGTCTTTTATGTAAATTGGTTTATGCAAATTTTTGTTAATTTTTACTTGCATCCATTTTTAAAACATTACATTTTCTTAAAAATTTTATTCATTATTTTAGATTTTCCAGCAGGTTTGTTCAGCATTTTCAATAGCTTTTGTTTGTTTTAATTTCTTATTTCATTGTTTTTTCTTAGAGTGTTTACTTTCTTCTTTATGCTTAGGCTAGCTAGTGGTTTCTATTTTGTTTTATCTTTTTAGAGAGCCATAATTTTATTAGTCCCATTGTTTTTGATTGTTTGTTTTTTTTAAATCTAAATTCTTTCTATTTTCACCTTAATTATTTACTTCTGAAAGCTTCAAAATCATAAATCAGTTTCAGAAGTCAATAAGTGTTTGTTATTTTATTTAGACAATCAAAATCACATTACTTTTCTCTGTTTTATTTTTGTTACTATTTGGCAAATGGTAAACCACCCCAGAATTGCTGAATTTCATTTGCTGATGTCTTGAATAGACATTTTCATTTATATTTCTGAATTATATGGGTGTGTTGTTTTCCATGTAAAATTCTTTTCAGTATTTTTGTATCAAAATTTTGTAATATGAACTAGGAAAAATTACTTCTTTTTCTCTTGTAATATGGATTTTTTTTTCTTGAATACTTAGTAGAATTCATCTATGAAGCTATCTGGGTCTGAAGATCTTTAAAATTTTTTTAAATAACAGATCCAATTTCTATTATACAACATAATACATATATTAAGTTTTTTTCTATTTTTTTATTTTAAAAGGAATAAAACAAAACAATAAAATGAAACAAAACAGTGAGAACCATACTGAATTTCAAAGCAAGACAAAAGGAAATCCTCCATAGTTGCTATATTGCATATTGTTATCCTCTAAATAGATGATCAGACTACCAACTTTAGGCCTGCAAAGTTAAACAATTCAAGCATTAAGCATTTTTTTTTTTACTTCATTTACTATCATCTCAGCCTGTGCTCCTCCAAATCAGCCAATTGTTTACCAGGGGTAGGAGCTCTCCTTGTCTCCTGGCCCATGTGCCTCTGGTTCTCCCCCCATCCTGCATGGCTGCCGCTGGGTCATGGGAGGGTGCATCATGGCTTCTTGGCTCTCCTCCTGCCCATATGGTTACTGCTGGCTCATGGGAGGGTGTGGCTTGGGTTCTAATGTATATATATATTAGAAGCCAAGCATTTTTAAAGGAATTGATTATATTATCAAACTAACAAGTTCATTGAGTACAGTGTATTTGTGTGTGTATGTGTGTGTGTGTATATGTGTTTGGTACTAGGGATTGAACTTAGGGCCTTGCTAGAGAAGTGCTGTACTACTGAGCTAGACCCCCAGCTCAACAGTATATTTTTATTATTCTTTTGTTATCTGTAAGATCTTTAAAGTTGTCCACCTATGTTTCTCTAGTCCCTTTCTTTTCTGTTCTTGTTAAGAATTTATTGTTTGTTATTCTACTCAAAGAACTAATTTTCAACTTCATTCTTAGTATAAAGCTTTCCCAATTTTATTATCTTTCAACTCTTATTTTACTTTGGGAGTTTTGCTCTGTCTGCCACATTTTTGAGGTAAAATCTTGACCACTGATTTTCAAACTTTCTTTCCGGAGCTATGCTTTCCTTTGCTTTAGCTGTGTATTAAGTTGTATTTATGGTACCCTCATTGTTATAGAGTTCTAAAGTATTTTTCAGTATCTGGGCACAATGACACATTCCTGTAATTTTAGCTATTCTGGAGGCTGAGAAAGGAAGATCACTTGAGCCCACCATATGGCAGAGGTTCCAGTTTGTGCTGCACAGTGGGCACATGCTCCATGGCTGCTGCAGGCCAAATCAAGGTGGTGGAACTTGGTGGACCTGGGGCAGGGCCTGAATGGACTTCCAGCTGTGAAAACTCCAGTTCCTCCTTCCCAGCTTCCCTCTGCCTCTGGTGTTCTGTGTCTCCCTCCAGTTGCCTTTGAGAATCCCTTGATGAGATCATGGCTCTACCCACATGGTGTGATGTGTTGATTTAAGACGAACTGCATGAAAAGTTGTACCAGAAGTTTAGGACAGGGTATCCTAGACACACTAAAGTCCCATGTCTGAACCAGCTAATTCACGAATTGATGCACCCTGTATTGAGTAGAGAACCACAGGCATGCCCTCTTAATAAGTGCCTCTAACTTTCCCCTGCAGATCACTTACAAAGATGTGGCTATGGATATTCACTTTGTGTTTTCTTTCCGGAAAATGGTTTGGCAAAAGACAAAGTATTTACTATGTAGGATCTTACAACTCATTAAAGTCAACCCATATCCAGTCTCTACAAATCTCTGATTTTGGGTTTGATAAAATACAAAGGATTTTTTTATGCATTTCTTAAAAGAATTGGCAGAATATCATCAAAGTAAAGAGAATTGTGATATAGAGACTAAGACAACTTGGACATATTTTTTTATCAAGGACTCTTTGCTGAGAACTTCCAGCTTATCCATGATCAATTTACTGATGCTTATCCCGTGTCTAAAGCTGGAGTCTATAGAGATAAATGAATATAAAAGAGAAATAGAATAGCACCATCGAACATAAATGAGTTAAAAAGTGAAGTATTAAGAAATATCAAAATAACAAAAATTAAAATGGAAGAAAAAGTATGAGTATTAGTTGAGTTCCAGAACAAATTTGAATTAACTTTTTAGGCACAAATCGATGCCCTCATTTCTCAGGAAAACGATACCCCTGAAAGCATTCAAAGCATCTAAAAATTGAAACAAAAGAAATGTATGCTTAAAAGTACCTTTTACCTTCTGGAAAATAATGAGAGTCAAAGCAAATAACTGAAACTTTTAAGTTGACCTAGAGGCTCCAAGAAGCAAAAATTTGAGAAACATAATTGAGGCACTTCAGGGATTGGACCAGAATATAGAATATCAAAGAGACCCAAGGCCAAAAATCAAGGATGAACTTACCAACTTAGACTAGAGGACAAGGAGCTCACTAGAACTGAGAGACTGAGTGAAGACAAATGACTAAAGAAAAAGGTTATTCAATTGCAAGAACTCATAGCTGTTAATTCAAAAAAGAAATTAACTGGGCATGATGGCTCACACCTTTAATCCCAGCACTCGGGAGGCTGAGGAAAGGAGGATCACTGTGAGTTTGAGATGAGCCTCGGCTACAAAGTGAGTTCAAGGCCAGCTTGAAGTGCATAGTGAGACCCTGTCTCAAAAAATAGGGCTGAGGATTTAGCTCAGCGGCCCAAGAGGTTGCCTGGCAGGCACAAGGTTGTGAGTTCGATCACTGGTACCAAAAACCAAAAAACAAAAAAGAAATAAGCCAAACAGTCTGCAAATCATATGAAAGATACATGGGCCCATAAGACCCAATTTTGGACAATGACAAAACAAATCACGTGCTGAATGAAAAGGTTTAAGAGATGAGTGATTATTCATAACTGAAACAAGAGAAACGTGTGTTTCCAATACAAAATAAATTACTTCCCCAGTGGAAAGAGTATAGGAAAACTTGCATCTTCTAAACCTTATAGCTAAGTCAGCTCCTGAGCTCTTGATGTTCCAGAAGGAAGAGAGAAGAATACACTGTAGTGTTTGAGCCTAAAGAGTTTGAAACTCACAGGCAAGTTCTGCAAAAACAGCTGCAAACTGAGATTGAACATTCTGTACAACTAAAGGCCATGGTAGTAAATGATGACGCTTTTCTAAAGAGGTTAACTATTCAGGTTGCTGATTTAAAACTGCAACTGAAACAAACTCAGACTGTGCTAGAGAATGAAGTGCACCACAATTTCAAGCAGTCTCCAAGTCCTTGTTGTGTGAGTGGGTTCCTAAGTGGCAGGATGGTGCCTCACAGTGATATGAGCAGGAAGGTTCTTGAAGAGAAACAGGTTATGGCAGCTGTTGTTACACAAATGATCACAAGTTATCTAAATAAAGCAGAACAGTTCCTCGGATTGTGAACTTGAGTTTGTAGCAAATAGGCTGGAGGCAAAGGGCCAAATCAAGAGGCTAAACACTTGGAAAAGGCTTTCAGAAATTATCAGAAAGTCACTGGAAATCCTACTAAAAATCACCCTCAGTAAAGACGATCATCTCTACAAGTGCCAGCCTCTCAAAAACATCAATTCCAGTTCCCTGGAAAGATATGCTTTTACAGACCAAACTGTTTCTTATAAGTCTCAGGTATGTGCACTTGAAGAGGAAAAGAGTGATGCCTCCAAAGTGCCCTCGGGCAGCCACACAGGAGCGCTTCCCCCATGTGCCTCTCGTCCTGCTCCTCCCAAAAGCTAGAAGCCATGATAAGAAAATCGATGTAGAAGGCCTGGGCAAGTCATAGACCTGACCAAGTGCCCCAGCAATCACTTGCTAAATCAAGGCATCCTCTCTCTGTCTATCCCTTCTCCAGTGCTTCACAGAAGGCCATTTCTCATCAGAGACAACTGAAGTTGAAGAGAAATGTGAATTTTCAAATTTGGGCAAACTAGTTTTTTAGGATAATGAAGAATTCGAGCCATCTTTTGCATATGTAGGGAATAGGCCTAGGCCTCACATAGATGCTGCCTCACCTGCTGAACCATCCCATATCACTACCCAAGTGCAGATCAGAAATGAACTGGAAAACAAAAGGAAGAAGAAAATGTGGAAACAGTGTAGAAAAGAACTACGGCAAAGAGAAAAACAAAAGCAAGAATGACCAGCAAAACACTCTGGAAAGGGAACAAAGAGAACTGAAAAAACTAGAACAGGAAATGATTGGAGAATGAAATGGAAAAGGAATTAGAAATGAGTGTGCAAGACATGAAAGACAAATCAGTGTGTGGTGACAATTCTTTAGAGAAATATGCAAAAATCATCCAGCCCCTGCTGCAGTCCAAGAGTCTGCAGCTAAGAGCACAGAAAGGTCAGAAAAAGCTCCCAAGTGGATATGCTGCCATCTAGTGATAAGGATGAAGATTTCCTGGGCCTTTCCCTTGAAAACCCAGTTGACATTTGGTAATCACATTAGCTGTCCAGCTTCTTATTCACAAGGAGAACCTCCATAAGATTTCTAAATAATGCTTTGTAATCAGACAAAAGAATTATAGAGAAGTGAGTGCCAAAATTCAAGTAGTTTTGAATTTTAAATTATCTTTTGATATTGATTTCTAGCCTATTTCCTCTGTGGTTAGAGAAAGTGCTCTAAATTCAGTCTTCGAGATTTGGTGAAATTTTTCATTCCAGCATAGGGTCAATATTGATAGATACTTTATGTGAAACTTGAGAAGAATGTTGATTCCCTTGTTTGGTGTGATGCTTCATACATGTTGTTTATTTTGTTGATTGTATTTATCAGATCATTTTTCTCTGTACCCTTGTTAGTCATTCAACAAGTCACCCACTTTTACTGCAGATTTATCAAAAACTTTTATTGTTTGTCATTTGAAACCTCATCTGGTTTTTCAGCTATGTTATTTTCTGTGAAGATTTAGGATTATCATATATTCCTAGACAATTATTTAATAGTTTGTCACTTATAAATGCCTAGCTCTAGTTTAGTCTAGTTTTTAAAATAATTATCTCCACACATGCTTTCTTATGTTAATGTTTGCATGTTATAAATATAATCTCAATATATACTCTTACATATTTATATATAAAATGTCTTTTGTAATAGTTTGCTGAATTTTTGTATTTAGTTGAATGGCATTAATCTTCAGTTTTAATGTTTAGTTCATTTATATTTAGTGTAAAACTGGCATTCTTAGGATAATATCAACTTACTCTGATTGCCATATAAAATACAGTGAAGCCTCATTATTTCCAGATTCCATGTTTACAAATTCATCTACTAAATTTTTTTTTGAATCAACATCTATAGCACTTTCCTGGTTATTCATAGGCATGGAACTTTGATGAAAAATTTGAATCATCCAATGCCCACATTCCAACAGAGGTTTAAGGAAAGTGCTGGTCTGCTTTCCTGCTGCAGCTCTCATATTGTAAACAAGCATCTTTCACAGTTTGCACTTTATGTTTCACATAATGCTGAAATGTTACCTAGTGTTTCTAAGTGCACAAGTGGCTAAATCTGTGGATTCATTAGATTACTATTGTAGTGGGCAACATTGTTATGAAGCTGCATGCTAAACTACCAATAGTCATGGCACTTAGGATCAAGAAAATGTCAAACTCTTTTCAGCTAGTTCTGACTGGTTTGCATATTTCAAGAGGCAAAACAACATTGAAGTTGTTAAACTTGTAGGGAAATGAGGCAGGTTCTGCAGACCAAGAGGCTACAGATGTGTGGTGGTACAGCACCTGTTATCCCAGCACTCTGGGAGACTGATGCAGGAGGATCATAAATTCAAGCTCAGCCTGGGCAAATTATTAAGAATACATATTAAAATTTTAAAAAATTAAAAAGGGCTCTGAGTTTAATCCCCTGTTAAAACAAACAAACAAACCAAAAGCAGAGAAAAACCCTATTTATACATTAAAACACAGGTTCCAGAGGAATTTTTAAACTAACTCTAAGAGTTATTCAGGAAGGAGGAATTTCCAATGTCTATAAAACAGATTTATTTCACAAGGAAATTGGCAAAAAGCCTATATGAGGCAAGTGGCATTTTCGCTGGTGGAAATGTTACCTGAAGTGTGCAGGAAATTACATCTGTGGTTCAGTATTTACTAATTCAGTGTTTATGATGATTTTGTAGGTTGTAACTACTATAAATAACAATAATTGTATTTTTTCCTTAATTTCTTTTCTTTCTGAAATCTGCTCATTTTGTATATTTATTTTATATCTTTCCAGTGGACGTGTTCTTATTGTTTTCCATAGGTCTACTTTTTCCACTGGTTCTTTTTTGTTCTTCAGATATACAAGGATATGCTTAAATAGATAAAGTTTTACTATACTCTTCCTGATTATGTATGTGGTCTTACCTATATTTCCTAATAACTCTAAAAGAGTATCAAATAGCACAGACATCTGTTTAATGATTGAGTTCTGCTCCTGCAACTAGATCATTGACTGAATTGTTCATCAAATGAGGAAGTGTATATAGTATGTACATTGCAATATCCAGAACAAAGAGATGATCAAAGGAAACTCTAACTTGATGATTTTGCTTTTCTTGCATGCAGTACTGTAATGTGTAACAGAATATAAAACCACAGTATCATAGTACACAGCACAACAAGCAAAAAATATAGTACCATAGAAGCCAGCATGTAGCTGCACTGCTGCTCTTATGCCTGAGTTGTAAATTTGAATGCAGGTTGTAAGTCCAAACACTACCCCTCTACAGTAAGTTGGAATAGTCATTAAACAGGTCGGTCATTAAATGAAGAATATCTGTAGTAAAAATCATGAGGATCATTTCTTTGTTTCTGACTCCTTTAAGAATTAGTGCAGTATTTCCTACTAAGTAAACTGGAAACTTTTAAACAAAGCGTATGCTTTATCATATTAAAAATTATCCATCAATCACCATTTCATCATGGATAAGAATTTAATATTTTCTAGTTCCTTTGGGTATCTTAAGAGGTGATATTGTGGTTTTCTCATGGCAATTAATATGATGAATTAGAGGATTTTTATATCAAATCATTTTACATCATACCATAATTCTCCTTGGTAATTGTATATTATTTTTAATATATGCCTATATTATTTTGTTAACTTTTTAAGTTATTACATCTATGCTGATAACTGAATTTCACCTGTAAAATTTGGTATAATTTATTTTCCTATTTTGTTATCAATGCAATACTTATTTATCTCAGAAAAAGAATTATGAGTTTTTATTTCCAGGTTAGTTAGTATTTCCAGGTGAAAACATTTGGTCCAGAGAATTCTATGTAAGGGGATCTTTTAAAGCTCTATGTTTTTCTTCAGGGGAAAATGATCTCTTTAGATTGTTCTTATATGTTAGGGACAATTTTGGTAAACTGTATTTTCCTATAAACTTTCTTAGCCTAAGTTTTCAAATGTAGTAACACTTAGTTGTTCAAATTAACCTCAGAATTTTAAAGCTCCTTTACCTTGATAATTATTTTCTGTTTGTTATTTTTCATTTTAAAATTTGTACTTTCTCCTTTTCTTTAAAAAAGGTTTTCAGTAATTTATGTTGCTGTATTGTCTCTTCAAAAGACCAGCAATTTTATTTAATCATAAGTTGTACTATTTGTATTTTTCTATCTGCTTGTTTTTGCTTTTTTTATTGTTTTATCAATTTTATCTTTATTTGTAATTACTTTTAGTCTTTCCATGGCTTTTAGAATTCATGTCTTATCTATTTATTGATGTTTGTATTTCATAGTAAGAATTTCTCTTGCGGCTATGCTGTAGCAATGTCATTTACATTGATTTTTTAAAATTCTATGTAGGGAGCCATTGAAGCTGGAAAATGACCCACACATGAACTTATCAAAGTAACAAAGAGCACCTGAGCCAACCACGCTCCCACAGCCCAGCAAAACACGAGGCTCCTAAACAATCCAGGCCTGGGTTGCTGGGCAGAGGGGCTGAAATTGACGTCATGCTTCCCTGTATATAAATAAACCCGAAGCATTGGTTGAGCAGTTCCTTTCTTCTCATCAGGAGGATAAGGGCTCCATCTGACTTCAGCTTTGTCTCTGTCTTTATTTTTTGCATCCTCTCGTGGTCCTTCACCCCAAGAACATCAGGAGCTGCGTGGGTCACGGCATATGGCGCCAGAACACGGACGGGGTAAGAGATTGAGGATGAGGGGACACTTCTCAATGTGTGCGCAACTAGTGGGAGAAGTGAATTGGTATAAGTCAATAGTCATCACTGGAGTGTATTGATATTGGCTTCATCAGGTGTAAAGCGTGGCGTATAACTCCCTTTTACTCTAGGGCTGGTTAAAAATGGGCCTGTGAGAAACCCCTTCCCTTTCTACAAAAAAAAATAAAATAAAATAAAAAACAGTATATTGATTCTATCAGCTGTCTAACTATGGGACAATCTTATTCAACAGAATCACCAATGTATACGGAACTGGTTGTTGTATGCTTGATCCCATTATTTACATTCCTTCTGTGGATCTGGATTAGACAGGGTCTTAATCATAAGCTTCTTGAGACATTGAGTCCTGAGCAGGGTGGAATGACAGCCACCCCGATAACCTCAACTGAGCCACAAGCGGCAACTCCTGCCTTTTTGGCTCAAACAAATTTTGGGAATTCCACCTCTCAGGGAGTAGAGCCACTGTCTCTATCTCCCTTGCAATTGATGCTAAAAGAAGCCAGACGGGTGAGGGGGTACACAGAGGGTTTTCAGTGTATCTACCCAGTTACTAAACTTCCAATCCCCAATTGTCAGAGACAAATTATAATTACTCAGGTCATCAGTTCACAGCCTAAAGGAAAGAGAAAAAACAAAGCCATTGGTTTTTGTTGTGGGGAGAAGGGGGCATTTTGCCAGTAGTTGTGCTGCTGCACCTGTAAGGGCAATACAGCCACTCTCTGTCCCTTCAACAAAACCTTCGACTATCTGTCCAAAGTGTAGACGAAGATATCATTGGGCCTCTCGATGTAAATTTAAAACTGATGTGGAAAGCCTTCCTGTTCCAGAAGAAAAAGTTTCAGCAGGGCCTGCAACAGCCCTGCCAAAGAGTAGAGGTGCTACAACCCAGCTTCCCTGAGACGGCACGGCCCTGCTTACCCTGGCAGGCTCCTAGTAGTTAGCAGGGTAATGTGGTCCTGATTTTCGGTTTGCTGATTTTTGTTCACAAATTACTCTTGAAAAAGACGATTTCGAATAACCAATGCAACAATGACTAACCTGTAAAACTTCTAAAAATTCAACATTTGGCTTTCACGAACTGATAATTGACTGACTCCAGCATATGGCCTCACTATGACTTTATAGTGAATCTTGATATCGGGTAGTGTAAATTCTTAAGTGCCATTGTTTTTCAAAATTATTTGCTTC
>RJWM01021081.1:0-36011 GCA_004363535.1 Dasyprocta punctata | reverse complement strand
CCTCCTCATTTGTCCTTAATTTAATCAATTCTACCTGAGCAATTAATCTTATTGGTTAACCATGGTTATGTCCCACCTTATGCCCGTCTGCCTTGCGAGTTCCCATCATGGTTTTACTCTATAAAAGTCCCTAAATATGACAGAGTCTTTGGCAACCCACTCGGGCCCCCTTCTGTCCCTCAGACAGAAGCTTTCTTTCCCTCAATAAATATCTTCTGCTCTTACCCTCCGTTGTTCCTAAAATTCATTCTTCGATTTTAGAGAACACGAACTCGCACCCTACGTATAGTAGGCTGGGAGTTTCATTCCTCCACATCATTCGGAGGTCCGGGATCAGTTTTCACAAATCAATTTCAGCAGCTAGGAAGGACCCTGAATTCTACAAGGAAATGTCTTCAGGGAACAGCTAGTGCAAAGGCCTTGGACAGGAAAGTACTTAGCAAGTAGGCAGAAAAAGGGTCACTGTGGCAGTCAGAGAAGCATGAGATAAACAGAGGTGGGGACCAACATGTACCCAGCCTCACAGGCCACAATGTGGAGTTTGCATTTTATTCTGTGTGCAGGAAGGGCTGCGATGTATCCTGAGTTGGTCTCCTCTGGAAGCAGACCCTGAGATGGAGATCAGCAGGCAGGTCTGCAGGGGAGGGCTCTCAGGATTAGCACTTGGGGAAGAGAAGGAAGGCAGACTGGGAAGGGAAACTGAACTGCATACGATCTCGGTCTCAATAGACACTGCGTGGAATAGGGAAGCTGGGATGGCCTTTTAGATTTGTCATTAGATATAGCTGCCTGGGGAAGGGGTCATGGCTCTTGGGCCTGGGCAGTCTCCACACCAAGTCCACAATTCAAGGGGAATCCCAGACTATACCTGGTCCAGTTTATGTTTAAAAAGGTGCCTCTAGCTGCTCCATGGAGCAAAATTTGATGGGGGCAGGGGAGGATGTTTTCAGGTAAGCAGTGGTTGGTGGCAGCTTGGTCAGGAGCAGTGGCCATGGGAATGGAGAAAAGTGGACAGATTTGGGCAATATTAGAAAATGAGATCCAGAGCACTGGAAGATGAGCTAGACATAGGGCATAAAGGAAAGGGAAGATCAAGGACACAGCCAGTTTTCTGGACTAGATAGTGGGGACATATATACCATATACAGGGATGGGTGACCCGAGGTAGGGCAGGGATGAAAATAATATGCAGTTTAACCCAATCTGGGCAACAGTGAGGCCCTGTATTGAAATTTGACCCAGCACTCAGGAGGCTGATGCAGGAGGATTGCCACAAGTTCAAGATCAGCTCCATTCCATAATGAGTTCAAGGCAAGCATCAACTACATAGCAAGACCCTGTCTCAAAAACAAACAAACACACACACAAAAAAAAAAAAAACAGGCAACCTACTCAGGACCCCTTCTTAATCTCTGTTGTTCCTAAAATTCATTCTTCAATTTTAGAGAACACAAACTCGTGCTGGACATCTAGTAGGTTGGGAGTTTCTTTCCCCTGTGTCATTTGGAGGTTTTCCTCCAAAATCATCGGACAGAGGTAAGAGTTTGCTTTTGTTCTTTATAAAAATCTCTGGAGGATCAGTGATATAGCTCAGCAGCACAAGCACCTGCCTGGCAAATGCGAGGTTGTCAGTTCAATCCCTGATACCCACCCCCCGAAAAACATAAAATAAAATAAAAATAAAAATAAAAATTCCTGGAAAAGGCAGGGTCCTTGGGACCCCTTCTGTCTCTCTCTCTCAGACAGCAGCTTTCTTTCTCTCAATAAATATATTCTACATTTAAAGAAATAGAAACCCAAAACATAATAAATAAATAAATATTTAAAAGAGCTGGAGTGTAGCTCAGTATGGCAGTACTAGGCAGCATGAGAAAGGCTATAGTTTCCTTCCTCAGCACTGCCACACTACTCAAGAAATGTGGTTTTAGTTAATTTTGAGATCTAGGGATTTATGGCAAGTGAGGAGCACAGAGGTCAGATCTCTGTTTCAATTTTTTAAAAAATGTTTTTGTTTTTTGCTTCTTGAGACAGGATATCACTGTGTAGTTCAGGTTGGACTTGAATTCACTATGTAGCACAGACTAGCCTCAAACTCTCAACAATCTTTCTGCCTCAGCCTCCTGAATGCTGGGACTATAAGCATGTGCCGCCGAGCCCGGTTCTGTTTCAATTTTTTGTGGCACATAGTGGGTGTACATTAAGGCTGATTTTTATCCAGAGGTGCCAACTTCTTTGGCTTGGCTTGCCTAACTCAGTGGTTGTTCTTCGGAGGCCAGTGACAGGAGTGCACTGAGAGCCCTTGAATTTCTTTCTTTCTTTCCTTTTTTTTTTTTTTTTTTTTTTTTTTTTTTTTTTTTTTTTTCTTTTTGCCTTTTTTGTGACAGGGTCTCGCCATGCAGTTCAGGCTGGCCTTGTGCTCACTTTGTAGCCTGGGCTGGTCTCGAACTCAAAATGATCCTCCTGCCCCTGCCTCTCGAGTGCTGGGATTACAGGTGTGTGCCACCACGCCGGCCAAAAGCGTTGCTGAATTTCCAACAGGGCTCCTAACACTCTGGAGGGCGAACCATCTAGTCTCAACAGCGCCACCTCGTGTTTTCAAAAAGTCACAATAGCTGCAGACTCCCAAACACCTGTTGCCTATTTGGAGCGGGAAAAGGTCAGACTAAATAAATTACTAGAGTCTTTGGAAAACTTAGAGATAAAAGAACCCTCAAAATAAAGATGTAATAGCTAGGCTATGGGGTTTGAGTAATTATTTAAGAAAAAAAGTGGCAGACATAGTGGCACACAACTATAATCCCGGCTACTTATGTAACTCGGGCAGGAGGATCATGAAAGTTTGAGCAAATAACAGCAACAAAAGTTTGAGCAGACTGGGAAATTTAGTGAGATCCTGTGTAAGAAATAAAAAGACCTGAAGATTAGCTCAGTGGTAGAGCCCTGGTGTTCAATTCCAAGTATTACAAAAGATAAACAAATAATAAAAAATGAAAAAAAGGGCTGGGAAGGTATGATGTAACTCAGGGTTCCCTGAGTTCAATCCCCAGTACCAATACACACACACACAAACACAGAAGTTTTATTGTACCTGTGTCATAAAAAAAAAAATCAGCATAATAATGTTGACAGCTGCCAGTCAGTGAGCATACACGAATGCGGGCACTGTGTCTACGTGATTTCATGTAACCTACACCCATCCCGACAGGAAGCTGCAGCTCAGAGAAGTATGTCCCAGGCTTCAATCGATGGTGGCGGGGTAAGAGGCTCCTGTTGGCCTACCAGGGGACCCCAATCGGATCAGATCCAACACTCCCTTTGAGCAACAAATATTTGACAATGTTCTTTTTACAATATCTAGATCGTGCTTGATGTGTGGTATCCACATGGTCAATACTTACTGAATGAACAAAATACAGTTAATAGGTAATATCTTACCTGTCCACATCTTTACAAATCAAGGAAAAGTGGTGCATAGCTGTAATCCCAGCACTCATGAGGCCAAGGCAGGAGGATCGCTGCGAGTTTGAGGCCAGCCTGGACTACAACATGAGTCCAAGGCCAGCCTGAACTTCATAGTGATACCCTGTCTCAAAAAAGAAAAAAAAAAAGAGGAAAAATAAAATGAAAATAATCTATACTAAAGAAATCTACATTTCCTTATGCACACGCTCAGTTGGGATCACACCAGCAGACAAGTGATCAATGTGAACTAGAACTGCTGCAGAGGCCATCTGATACAGACACACTGCGTCCAGAGATACAAATTTCTGAAATGGTGAGCAATCCTTCAGAAAGATCTGAACTCACCCAAGGAAAATTCTGCCTTTGATTTGCATGTTAATAGCTTTCCAGAGAAATTCAGTGTATACTAAAACTGTGTACATAATATTACATGTTTACATATATAACAGTTCAGGTTCTCAGCCCAGATAATTAATTATAAACAGGTTTCTCACATATATCAGTAACCTGTGGGACACTGGGAAGTCATGTGGGATGTGGAACAATTCTGTTACGTGGGACTGTCCCCAACATAGCAGGATGTCAAGCATCCTTCATCCCATCTACTACAGATCAGCAGAGCTTGATAACTCAAAATGCCTGTATACCCTTCTAAACCTGAATTTCCAGGGACAGAAAGTTCCCTTTTAGAGCTCTGTTGAAGCTCAACTATCCAAGCTCTGCTTTCCTGGCCTTCTCCCCATAGGTTTCAAAAGATCTAGGTTTCCATATCCTCCTTTTTAGGACATTATATATGGATTTTTTTCCCTGGAAGGTTGAAACTGACATAGAAATGAGGCACATTTCTATCCTCTTTCTACTTCTATAAAAAGGCACAGAGAGGGCTAGGATGCAGCTCAATGGTAGAGCAAATGCTTTGCATGTATTAGGCACTGGGTTCAATTCCCAGCATGGAAAAACACAACAAAACAAAGACCCAGAGCCAGGGATTTAGCTCAGCGACTCAAGTGCTTGCCTGGTAGTACAAGGTCGTGAGTTCAATCCCCAGTACAATTAAAAAAAATACTGTTTCAGCAAAACAAAGACCCAAAGAGGTAGAGTCACTGGATTATGGTCTCATGATCACACAACCACTCTGAAGTGACAGAACTAGAATTAGAACCCAGATCAGGTGCCTGCATGGTGGCACACACCTGTAATCCCAGCACTCTGGAGGATGAGGCAGGAGGATTACCATGAGTTCAAGGCCAACCTGAGCGACATAGTCAGTTCAAGGTCAGTCTGAACTACATAGTGAGAACCTGTCTCAAAAGCAAATAAGAAAATTCAGAAATCATTAAGAAAAATTTGATGGATACACAAAAAATTTTTTAAAAAGAGCCCAAATCAGTCAACATGACTCCAAAATCTGTGATTCTGCCTTGTTTTCAAATCCCTCCTTCCTGCCTCCCATGTTCCGGTCCCAGAAAAAGAGATTTTTTTTTTTTTTTGCGGCACCAGGGATCGACCTCACAACCTCGCGCCTGCCAGGGCAGGTGCTTAAGCCGATGAGCCAAACTCCCAGCCCTAGTTTTCTGAGGCAGGGTTGCACTATGTAGCTCAGGCCAGTCTTGCGCTCGCGTTGTAGCCCAAGTGGGCCTCGAACTCACAACGTTCCACCTAGCTCAGCCTCCCGAGTGCTGGGATTAAAGGCGTGCGCCACCACGCCCGGCGAGATTATATATATATATATATATATATATATATATATATATATATATATATACTGGGAGGTGATGGCTTGGAAACCTGAAATAGCTCATTTACTGAAGTTTTTTTTTTTTTTTTTTTTTTGTCTTTTTTGAGACAAGGTCTCTCTCTGCAGTTCAGGCTGGCCTTGAGCTCACTATATAGCCCCAGCTGGTCTCAGCTTTACAGTGATCCTCCTGCCTCACCCTCCCAAGTACTGGGATTACAGGTAGGTACCACCACGCCCAGCTTTACTGGGTAAACTTTTTGTAAATTGTCAATCATTCTTGAAGGGCAGGAGGTGTATCCAGAGGTATGCGGAATAGATTCAGACCACCAGTCATTAACTACCATTCACATAAATCAGGGAAATGGAAACCCTGTAGACTGTCCCATTTTGTTCTGGAAAGGTTAGTTCTGTGTGACCTGGGTGCTGGGCCACCCCTACCTATTTTTATTTTTGGGTAGCATTTGCCTCCCAAGCCCTGGGCTGTGGACCAGTACCAGTCTGTGGCCTGTTAGGGAACCAAGCTGCACAGCAGGAGGTGAGCAGGAGGTGAGCGAGTGAAGCTTGTCTGTATTTACAGCCACTCCCTCTCACTTGCATTCCTCCCTGAGCTCTGCCCCCTGTCAGACCAGCAGTGGCGTAGCTTCTCACAGGAGCACAAACTCTACTGTGAATTGCAGGGGATGTAGGTTGTGCACTCCTCTGAATCATCCCAACACCATTCCCTCCATTCCCCAACCAGGGAAAAATTATCTTCCATGAAACTGATACCTGGTGCCAAAAAAAAGGTGGGGCCTACTGATATTAAGGATGTAGACCTTCTAAAGTCCTAGCAGCAAAAGAGGGTGAAATCAACCCTTACTCAGGGCCCTGGGGATGAGCAGCCAGTAACTGCCACTTAACTGCAAATCCATGTTTTAACAGACATGCAACAAATTTTGTGTACAACTTCAAATAGTTTGGATGTATGTTCTAGTAGAAAATAAACTAAAAGTCAGCCCACACCATCCTGTGAGCCAGCAACAGCCATGCAGGCCAGGAGGAGAACCAAGAAGCCAGCTTGTACCCTCCTGTGAGTCAGCCAGTACAAGGGCTGGGAGACAAGAAGAACACCACTGCCCCACCCCACCCCAGTAAGCAACCAGTGGATTTGGAGGAACACAGGCTGAGATGATAGCACCTGAAGTAAAAAACAAAACCAAAAAAACCAATTTAATGCTTGTATTGTTTGATTTCGAGGCCTAAAGCCACTAGTCAGAGCATCTATTTAGAGGATAACAATATGCAATATAGCAACTATGGGGAATCTGTTTCTGTTTTGTTTTTGAAATCCAATATTGTTCTCACTGTTTTGTTCTGCTTTATTGTTTTGCTTTATTCCCCTTAAAATTTAAAAAAAAAAACCTAAAACTTAACTTCACCTTTGTGTTGGGGTCTCATGTTCTATCCACAGAGCTAGCTGGACACTTGACCTCTGTGTAAAAACTGATGTGCAGTCGGGCGTGGTGGTACACACCTTTAATCCCAGCACCTGGGAGGCTGAGGTAGGTGGAGCGTTGTGAGTTTGAGGACTGGCTTGGGCTACAACGCAAGTGCAAGGCTGGCCTGAGCTACACAGTACGACCCTGCCTCAAAAAACCAGGGCAAGGAGTTTGGCTCAGTGACTTAAGTGCCTGTCTGACAGGTGCGAGGTTGTGAGTTCAATGCCTGGTGCCTCAAAAAAACAAAACAAAACAAAAAAAACTGATGTGCAGCCAGGTGTGATGGTGCACACATGTAATCCCAACACTTGGGAGGCTGAGGCAGGAGGACTGCCTCAAATTCAAGGGCAGCCTGGACTACATAGCAAGACCTTGTCACAAAAATGAAAAAATATACAAGGACATAAGACATAAGCACTCCTAAGATTTGCCAGCATATTCCAAGGTATATACCTAGACCAAGTGAAGCAAAAGCCAAGACTGTGTATTGTCAACTACCCCATACTCTATACCTATACCCTCTGCCTTGGGATTGGGTGACTGATTTACTTAGTGCCTTGAATGTGATTGGAAGAGCAGTAGTCTTTTTTTTTTTTTTGCGGTACCAGGGCTCGAACTCACAACCTCACACCTGCCCAGCAGGTGCTGAAGGCACTGAGCCAAACTCCCAGCCCTATTTTTTTGAGGCAGGGTCGCAATATGTAGCCCAGGCCAGCCTTGCTCAAGCTGTAGCCCAAGCTGGTCTCGAACCCACAACGCTCCTCCTACCTCAGCCTCCCGAGTGCTGGGATTAAAGGCGTGCACCACCATGCCCGGCTAGCAGTACTCTATTTATCTGCTGGCTTTCAATGGCATAGCAGTATGCACTGGGGTGTCTGCAGAGGCCAGGTTTTATTTATTTATTTATTTATTTATTTATTTATTTATTTATGTATTTTTAGACAGGGTTTTACTATGCAGCCAAGGCTGGCCTTGAAGTCACTATGTAGCCCAGGGTGGCCTTGAACTCACAGCAATCCTCTTGCCTCTGCCTTCAGAATTCTGGATAGGCATGTATCACCCATACCTGGGTAGAGGCCAATTTAAGAAACAGAAACTTTATGAATATTACAACTGGATTTTAACTCTGCTTCCTATTTCACTAGTTCTACACTTTGGGAACTCAAGTTACTGCATATCTTTTTTCTTCAGTTTCATGATCTGCACCAGATCTATCTCACAGGGCTGCATGGGGTTAAAAGGCCACTATGAAGAACTGCACATGCTGAGAATACTGAGCGCTCTGCTTGTCACCGGTGCACATTAAATGTTAGCCAACATTACTGCCGCTGTTAATAGTTTTATGTGCCAGGCAGTCATAGAAGGACAAGCAGTCATAGGAGACACAATCCCATCTCCTGGTATTTACAGCCTGATGTAACCCCACACCTTGGGTGTGGGTGGGTACTGTGACGTCCTTCTGAGCAGTGGAACAGCAGAGGAGATGCCTCTATGTGAGTGTGTTCTGTAGGGTTGGAGTAACCTCTTCCCCTCTTCCCGGCTTTGAGGAAGCACGGGCCATGTTGGAACAGCCCACGAGGTTTGGAGCTGCTGGCAGTTAATAAGCAACAGAGGCCCAGAGGCTGGTGGCCCACAAGGACCTGAGTGCTACCAACACCACTGAACTGGGAAGTGGACCTATCTCGAGTTGAGCCTCAAAGGAGACTATAACCCTGGCCAGCACCATGATTGCTGCCTTCCAGAAAAATCAGTTAATCAGTGCCTGGACTCCTGATCTACAGAAATAGGTGTAACAAAGATGTGTTGCTTTAAGCCACTAGTTTTGCAGGAATAGATAATACTACAGTACCCTTCACCTTCTCCAGATCTTTGTTCCTTCAAGTTCGCTTTATGCCGCATCATCAACCTCTCCCTTTCTCTTCATCAACCCATCAACATGCTCTACTGTCCCCGTCTTAAACACACTCTTAAACTGGGCGTGATGGTGCACACTTGTGATCCCAGAACTCTAGGAGGCTGAGGCAAGACAATAGCAAGTTCAAGCCCAGTCTGGGCAACTTAGTGTCTCAAAACAAAAAATAAAAAAGGTCTGAGGCTGTAGCTCAGTATGAAGGCCCTGCGTTCAATCCTCTATACTGTGCAAAACAAAACACAAAGCAAAAAAAAAAAAAAAAAAAACAAGAAAAACACGTTTTAGTTGCCCCTTTGCCCTCTACTTATCACCTTGTTTCTCTGTTTTCCAAAGCAAAACTTCTTGAAATCCATGTCTCTGGTTGTTGGCCCTGCATCTCAGATTCTTTCCTCGAACCACCACTTTTTTTTTCTTTTTTCTTTTTGAGACAGAGTCTTGCTATGTAGCCCAGGCTGGTCTCAAATTTGTGGCAATCCTCTTGCCTCAGCCTCCATATTCTGTGATTTCAGGTGTTCATCTCCACACCCAGCCAAATCACACACTGAATGGGCCCTTCAGGGCTCAGTGTGTTACCCAATCCAGAGATCATGTCTCATCTTGCTTGTCCTCTGGACAGCATTTGACCCAGGCATCCCCCCTGTTTCTTGAAATGCCTGTTCTTCTGGTTTCTTGCCATTGCACAGTCTTAGCCTTCTTCCTCATTGCTGAGACACAAGGCCCAACATCCACAATTTAAAGGAAGAGAGGCTTCATTTGCTCATGGTTTCCGTCTGATTAGATGGCTCTATGGCAGAGACAAAATGGCAGAAGGATGTGCGGAACAAAGTCACTTAGTTTTGTTTTGTTTTGTTTTGTTTGTCTTTTTGATGCAGGGTCTCGCTATGCAGTTCAGGCTGGTCTTGGGCTCACTTTGTAGCCCAGGCTGGTCTTGAACTTGCAATGATCCTCCTGCCTCAGCCTCCTGAGTGCTGGGATTACAGGAGTGTGCCACCATGCCTGGCTAAAGCCACTTAGTTCATGGCAGCCGAGAAGCAGAGTCAGGCAAGAGTGTCAGTGTGGAAGGAGTGAGGGCCCAGACATAGAACCCCAAGGACATGTTTCCATGACCTGCCCAGACACACTCAGAAGTGTGCTCCACCAGTCCCAGGGGCAGGTCCCCAAACTAGTCAGTTTGAAACTCCACCCTAACTGCCACATCTCTCAATAACCATTCTTATTTATCTTTTATTATTATTATGTTTTTGTGGTGCTAGGGATCTAACCCAGGGCCTTGTGCATGCAAGACAAGAACTCTACCACTAAAACAAATTAAAAGCAAATTAAAAAATTTTAAAAAAAAAGAACTCTACCACTGAGCCACGTCCCCAGCCCTTCAATATCCATTCTTTCCTTATCTCCTCTGCTGCCCCCGCTTCCCAGCTCAGCTTTGGAACAGGGACATGTCCCTGGGCTTCAGTGTTCTCTCTCGCAATTATATCATTTACCCCTTGTAGTGCTGTAAGAGTTGCCTAAGGTAGTGTATGTGTGGTTTAAAAACCATTCCTCCCCCCATGAATTATAATTGTGCTCTCATGTACCACTCAGTTAAGATGAGCCGCCTCTCCCTCCCCACACATTCTTGTCAGATGGCTCCAGTGTTAGGAAACAGACATAGTGAGATGACTGCTTCTCACAAAGGCTAAGTAAGTATAACACCAATGCTTCCCCAAAACCTAGATCTAAGAAAAGTCCTGTGTTAGCCAGGCATAGTGGCTCACGCCTGTAATCCCAGCACTCAGGAGGCTGAGGCAGGAGGATCACTGTGAGTTTGAGACCAGCCTGGGCTACGAAGTGAGCTCAAGGTCAGCCTGAACTGTATAATGTGATCCTGTTTCAAAAAGACAAAAAAGGAAAGGAAAGGAAAGAAAAGTCCTGTGTTTCTACAGGGCCTGAGAAACTCCTGTTTTTAATTCATTCAGCTTCAGACCTTTCAGGAAATGAAGTATGTATGAGTATGAATAAGTGGCTGTCCAAATGCAAGTCCCAGGTTAACGAGAGGAGGTATCTTCTGAAATTTTGCTGTCAGGGCTCTCAGGACCATACTCGTTGTCTTTGTCCTTCTACTAAGCCAACCATGCATTAAACAGCAGTTGGAGTACATATGGTGGTGCATGCTCATAAACCCAGCACGCTGGAGGCTAAGGCAGGAGGATCTCCTCTAGATCAAGGCAAGCCTGGGCTACATAATGAGTTCAAGACCAGACTGAACTACATACAAGACCCTGCAGCTCTAATTTGCAGGCCAAGGGAGTCATTCATTCACCCAACGAATATTTTTTGAGCAGGTATCCAGGTATCTGCCACCATGCTCAGTGCTAAAGAAAAAGCAGTGAGATAACAAGCCACAAAACCTCTGCCCTGAGGAGCTCTTAGACAAGGGTAGGACAACACCAGGGAACAGGGAGCATCAGTCTTGTGGGAGAGGAAGTTCAAGAGGGCTGGGAATCTGGCAGTGACTTGAAAGCAGAGCACAAAAAGTGTCTGTAATCTAGCAGTCCTACTTCCAAATATTTACCCAAAATATTTGAAATCAGGATTTGGAAGAGAGATCTGTATACCTATGTTTGTTGCAGCACTATTCATGGTAGCTAAATTATGGCATCAACCTAAGAGTATATCAATGGATTAATGAATAAAGAATATGTGTCACATATACACAATGAAATACTATGCAGTCTCGAAAAAGGAAGAAATTCTTTCCTTTCTGACAATGTGAGTGGAATTAGAAAACATTACACTAAGAGAAATAAGCCAGGAACAGAAAGACAAATACCTAATGTTCTGTCTTATGTATAGAATCTACAACATTTGAACTCACAGAAGAAGAAAGTGGCCTGGTGATTACCAAAGGCCAGTGGAGGGGAAAATGGAGAGATAATGATCAAAGGACACAGAATGAAGGTTACACAAGAGGGACAAGTTTGATTTTTTTCCCTTTGAAATCTATTGCAAGGGCCAGGAATTTGGCTCAATGGCTTAAGTGCCTGTCTGGCAGGCGCGAGGTTGTGAGTTCAATCCCAGGTGCCACAAAAAATAAAAAATAAATAAATAAATAAATAAATGAAATCTATTGCACAGCACAGTAAAGACAGCAAATAATTGATAGGAAAATAAATCTCAAATGTTCTCATCACAAAAAAAATGTCAAGTATTTGAAGTGATGTGTAGGTTAATTACTTTGATCTAACCATATGACATCTTATTAAAAAGCATGACATCACTTTGTACTCTACAAATATATACAGTTTAATTTGCCAATGTATAATTTTCCTCCCTGAGATGGGGGTCTTGCTCTTTTGCTCAGGCTGGTTTTGATCTCCTTGGCTCAGACCATCCTCCAACCTTAGCCTCTCCAGTATCTGGGACTACTGGGGTGTGACCATGCCTGGCTTTGTTGATGGAAAATTTTTTAAAAAGATGTCTGCAAGTTGGGCTGAGGCAAGAGCAAATGCAAAGTTTCCAAGATATGCAAGAATCTGAACTTATGAGGAGGTGCAAACAGAAGGGCTGCAGTGGGGATGAGAACAGATCTTGCTGGGGTTAAAGCTACTGTAAGGACCCAGCATGCTCTCCTGTAACGGACCAGGGGAGCCTCAAAGAGCTTACTTGTCCCAGGGAAGAGACACAAGCATCTGCTGGGATCCTGTAGGCCCACTTCTTTCAGACCTCAACTGGTGGCCAGGAGCACTCAGTTGGCTGAGTTGCTAATCTTCAACTAGTAGTAACCTCTGCTGTTGTTTAAAAGAAAAAAGTCAAGTTTGGACTATGTGATCTTCAGTATCAGTTCTCCCCACCTCCTAACCCGACTAACTCCTTGCTCCCTTCTGATTTTACCAATTCCCTTAAATTTTCCCTTCCCTATTTCCTCTCCCCTAACTGGGGACATCTAGCAGGACAGCACCCTTTTCTCACTTATCTCTCACTGAACTGTGACCTCTGAAATGCAGAACTACTCCCAGCGCATCCACACACACCTCCTGCGAAAACTGTTAATCCTGAGGTGAAGTCGTTCCCAGGAAAAATTCAGAGCGAGAAAGCATGAACCCACAGGGTGGGGAGTAGGGGAAGCTCATACTCTGTGATAAGAACCAGCCTCAAGGCTTTTCTAAAATAATACCCAGGGGTGGGGTTTAGCTCAGTGGCACAAGCACCTGCCTGGCAAGTGTAAGGTCATGAGTTCAATCCCCCATACCAAAAATAATAATAATAACAATAATACCTATCGGAGAGTCTTTCACACACTCCATACCTCACGCGTATGTCTGTAATAAAGTTTATTTTTAATATCTTTAATGGCAACAATTCAGAGAGGGTGCTCCCAGCAATAGCACCTCCACCAATGAGCTTATCCCAGTCCCTACCTGCATTCCCCAAGACTAATGGCTTTTCCATCCAAGTAGTTCATGCAAATTTTCTCCTTTTCATAGCAAAAGCCTCCCTTACGCTCCCCTCTTTGGGTGCACCTGCAGGTTCCCATAATATGCATCGCGGATTGTAACCCTTTTGCTCATTCCTGAATGAATTCTTTAACCTTGGGAGATATTTTTTTCTCTGCCATTTCCTTTTGGCTTTGATATGACTGAATGCTTGCAGGAATGATCACACCCTTGGGTACATTGCTTGGGTTACTAAATGCTTGCATGATTGCATTTGCGCCTGTCCACAGCATAGCTCGAGACACTGCCAGAAACTGGAAGACCACGTACCAGTTCACAGGTGAGAAGAGGGGCTTCAAAGGGGCGATCAAGCTGCAAAGCCAGGCTCTGGAGGTCATTGCCTGGGTTGGAGTTCTGCTCCAAGAGATATTTGGCAAACCATTAATCACCTCTATTTCTTCGCCTGTAAAATGGGGATAGCATCTGCTTTATAAGACTGCCATGATGATCAAAGGGAGATGACACGTAATGCCTAACATAATAAGGGTGCAATACCTGATGCGTATCAGGTTTTTTTTTTTGTCAGACCAGCATCCTTTCTCGCCTTTACCCCGGCGTGTCCCACGTGCCTCACGTAAATAAGCGAGCGCGCAGGCGCCCCGGGCCGACGGTAATTGGCCGCCCGGCCCAGGGACAGTGCGGGGGACACCGGCCTCGGCTCCACCACCCAGTCGGTTGATCCCCGTGTCTGCGGGTCGGTGTCCGAGCCGCCGGCTTTGCGCTAGCCATGGCGCCCTGGCTGCGGCTCCTGTGGCTGCTGGGGCTGCTCCCGGGCGCGGCCCCCGCTCCTGCACCCGCCGAGTCCAGAGCGGCCGGCGCGGTGGCCTGGGAGCCGGCATCCCCGGAGCTGTTGGGGCCCGCCCGCTTCGCTCTGGACGCCTACAACCGCGGCCGGGCTGCAGGGACGCAGGCAGTGCTGGGGCCCGTGCGCGGGCGAGTCCGCCGGGTGAGGACGCGGGATCCTGGCGGGCGCCAGGCCTGGACCCGGGGGTGGGGGACTCTGGCATAGACTTGGGGTGGGGGCCCGGATAACCGAGTCAAGAACCTCTGGGAACTGGGAACGGGCAGGGGGCACAGGTGGCGCGCGGGCCCAAAGAAGAAGGGAGTTGGCTGTGCCCACTTTACTCGCCCCTCGGTTCAGGCGGGCCAGGGCGCTCTGTATTCCCTGGAGGCCACCCTGGAGGAGCCGTCCTGCAAAGACCCCGTGGTGTGCCAGCTTCCTGTGTCCAAGATAACCTTGGTGAGTGATTTCCGCCCCAGGCCCCAACCGCAGTTGGGATAATAAGTCAAGGGGCAAGGATCTGAGGCAGATGCAACCTCACCCAGAGTGACCAATGAGGCCTCCAGGGCCAGAGACCAAGAGGTGTTGGGGTGCTGCTGGCTGTGCCTCACTCTGCACTGTGGGGTGATTGCTTTGGGGGTGGACAGCCTCTGAGGAGCCTCTAGCTCCTTTTGCCTAGACCTTGTTCCCATCCCAGCCCCCATACTGGCTTATTCCTCTTTCTCCAGCTCTGTACCTTCGAAATCCTGGAAGAGCTGGGAAAACACATGATGTTGAAGCGGGACTGTGGCCCTGTGGATACCAAGGTTACAGGTGCTGGGATACCCCAAGGAAGCTGGGATAGACTAGTTCACTGATGGCGAACCTTTTAGAGCTTTCAGTGATAATAAAAAGCACCGCTGCGGCACGCTTGCCATATATTCACCACCACTGGCCTGGATCATACTTCACTCAGGGTTCGGCTTTGATTTTCCTCTCTGTTCCAACCCTATGCAGACCTCAGAAATGAGACTTTCAGTTCAGTCCTTCCACTGTCGAGCAAGGATCCCCTTCCCAAGGTGAGGAGCCTGTATCTGGGGAGCTAGCTGCTGCCCTGTTCCCCATCTTTTCTGTTTACCCCAGAGGAGTGCTTCTGGGTCAGGCCAAACTCTTTATAAAGATCCTCCTGCATTTCCAGGAGTTTTCTGAGAAGATAGCTTCAGTCTTCAAAAACTTTGTTGCCACCTATAACCGAACTTATGAGTCGAAGGAAGGTGAGGACTCCGCTCTGGCTGTACCTGTCCCAGTCAGATTAGGGTCTTACCCCAAAGAAGTTGGGAGGGGTACATCTTTTCAAGGACCCCTCAGTCCCCAAGTTCTTTTCCAGCCCTCCAGGACTGGGGAGCCATCCCAATTATCTGTCTGCTTCTGTCTTGTCTTCCTGATCAGGAACAGTGGGCCTCCATTCTTCTAGGGAGGATAGGATGGGGCAGAGGCTAGATTTTTCTCTGGGGAAGGCCCCCTGCACCATGGCCTTTCCTGTGACTTCTCCTGGGGATGTCCCTTAGGGCCTAATTCAGTTGCAGTTTTCACACCTGGGAAATCATTGTTCCAATTCAGCCCCAAAAGTCGATCACAGCTCCCGCTCCAGCACCTGCAGTCTTACCCCTGCAGTCTCACCTGCCCCAGAGCTCTGTCCTTAGAAAGAGCTTTAGGGCAAACCCAGAATCCACCTAGTCCCCTGGGAAACGCCTGCCAATTAGCCCCACTCACCCTGCCCTTATGAATCTGCTCGGGGATCTAAGCTCCTCCTCTCCTGCTCTTTGGTCCTCAGAAGCCCAGTGGCGCTTGTCTGTCTTTACCAGAAACATGGCGCTAGCGCAGAAGATCCAGTCCCTGGACCGTGGCACAGCTCAGTATGGGGTCACCAAGTTTAGTGACCTCACAGGTAGAGTTAGAGCTGGGGAGAGAGAAGGCCTACTCCTGAGGCTCCTGGTCGGGTTGACCTACAGCATTCCTCCCTCTATGCTGTGCCCCTAGAGGAAGAGTTCCGCACCATCTACCTGAACCCCCTCCTACGAGAGCAGCCTGGCAAGAAGATGCGCCAAGCCAAGGCTGTGGGTGACCCTGCCCCACCCGAATGGGACTGGAGGAGGAAGGGAGCTGTCACTAAAGTCAAGAATCAGGTTGGAGCCCTAGAAGTGAGGGTAGCCCTGCACACTGCACTGGGCTGGGGGAGGGGTCCTGCCTGGATGCTGTCCATCTCTTGCAGGGGATGTGTGGGTCCTGCTGGGCCTTCTCTGTCACAGGCAACGTGGAGGGCCAGTGGTTCCTGAACCGAGGCACCCTGTTCTCCCTCTCAGAGCAAGGTAAGCATCCCGCTTCACGCTCCCTGTGCCCAGTCCAGCCCCATCCGGCAGGCTCCTCAGCACCTGCCTTCTGTCTCCTAGAGCTCTTGGACTGTGACAAGGTGGACAAGGCCTGCATGGGTGGCTTGCCCTCCAACGCCTACTCGGCCATCAAGAGTTTGGGTAGGCATTAATGGAGTCAGGAGGGAGAGCAGGTACCTCTTGTCCCTCTGTGAGAAGCCAACTTACAAGGGCAAGAGACAGGAGCATGGAAATGGGTTTAAGACTTTCTGCTGACCTGCTGGGTGCGGTGGTGCACACCTGTTATCCCAGCTCTCTGGAAGGCTGAGGCAGGAGGATCACTGTGAGTTTGAAGCCAGCCTGGGCTACAAAGTGAGTTCAAGGCCAGCCTGAACTGCACAGTGAGACCCTGTCTCAAAAAGACAATAATTAAAAAAAAACAAAAGTAAATTCTACGTAGATTACAGGGACTCAGTGAGCAAGCAGTAGCAACACACCATCCCCTGACAGGAGGCGTGGCCCTAAATTGGCAGTTCAGTTCATTGGTGGGCTGCAGTGGCAGGCAGGACAAAGGGCTGGACAGAGGCTGTCCCAGGAGCCTGGCAGGATCTGGGCTGGACTAAGAAAGGACTGTCAACATGACAAGCGTGTCAAGGTCCACAATCCAGGAAAGCTGGAAGAACCCGCAGCACGGGCAGAAGCTGGGAGTTGAGTCCTGTCCCTGCCGCTGTTTTTGCTGGTCACTGGCTGGTCCCTCCCCCACCTCCCTTGCTCCTCACTGTGTCATCTCTGGAATCCAGAGGTTCTTCAGAGGGAAAGTCCTGTGGCCTAGGGTGGATGAGGAATGTGGGGCCTTAGGTGTCAGGGGAGAACATCAGTGACGAATAAACGGGAGTCCACTCTTCCTCCGCACCCCCAAACCACCCCCACTGTTCCCCAGGAGGGCTGGAGACAGAGGATGACTACAGCTACCAGGGCCACATGGAGGCCTGCAACTTCTCAGCAAAGAAGGCTAAGGTCTACATCAATGACTCAGTGGAGCTGAGCAAGAATGAACAGCGTGAGTAAGGGGCGGGAAGAGGCCAGGCTGGGTGAAGCTGGCCCAGGTGCCCACTGATGTGGCCCCTTCCCCCTCAGAGTTGGCAGCATGGCTGGCTGTGAAGGGCCCCATCTCCATCGCCATCAATGCCTTTGGCATGCAGGTGAGGTCCCGGCCCTGGCTCTCTGCTCCATCTCTTGCCCGTCGTTCCCTTGCTCCTTGGAGCTGGCTCTCTACTCCTTATTCTCCCCCTAGTTCTACCGCCATGGGATTGCCCACCCACTCCGACCCCTCTGCAGCCCTTGGTTCATTGACCATGCCATGCTGATTGTGGGCTACGGCAACCGTGAGTTCTGCTGACAGTCTGCCCATCTACCCTCACCACAGGCAGGGGTCAGACAGCAGCATCTCAGGATCTCTGGGAGGGAGATCAAGGGAACCCTCCACCTTGGGGAGACATGCATCTCCTCTGTGGCTGGGAAAGTTGGGGCTAGGGGAGGTGGAACAGTTCTGCTGCATGTTGTGGTCAGTTCCCTCCAGGGCCCTCCCGCTGCCCCAGAGCTGCTCCAGGACTCCCTGAGAGTAGCAGGCAGCTCTCTCTTGCTTTCTACTCTTTTCCTAGTACCTGTCACACAGTATGCCCATTGCAGGTATGCAAAAGATGCAAAACGCTTGAGGCTCTGAGTGGACAATTGGGGGGCCCCTGATGTCTTGCCCTCTACACTGTTCCCCAGGCTCTGACATTCCTTTCTGGGCCATCAAGAACAGCTGGGGCACTGACTGGGGTGAGGAGGTAAGTCTCACCCACTTAGCCCCCTGGTCCTCCACCCCGACCCTGCCTGAGCCTCTCACCAATCCCCCCTTCCTCAGGGTTACTACTACCTGCATCGTGGGTCCAGGTCCTGTGGTGTGAACGTCATGGCCAGCTCAGCGGTGGTAGACTGAGGAGCCAGTGGCGCAGGACCTGGTGCTGACCAGAGCAGCTCCTTCCCTGACCTGACCCCATGTCCAGGTCCTCCCCAGGAGGCACAGCTGCCTGACTGAGGGGTGGGTGCTGGGAACCTTAGGGTGAACAGGGGGCAGTGGGCCCTGCTTTTGTCTGACCTGCTCTCACCAGAAACCCCCCAGCTGTACCTTTGTGGAATTGTGCTGTGACAGCTAGGACCCTGGGGTGAAGAATGTTTTCAGAGCAGCCTAAGCTGAGGCAGGTAAGGAGCTGGGTTTGAGTAAGGAGCACGATGCAAATATTCCCATGGTAAACCCAGCTCTGTCCTCAGCAGGCTCTGGCTTCCTGCCCTGATTTTCCTCTAAAGCTGTAAATATCCTGGTCCCCCTGGATTTGGGGATACTGTCCCCTTCCACATCTGGGAAACCTGTAGCCACCTTTCTCTAACAGCAATAAAGAGGTGTTCAAGTTCCCAGTACAGTGTGAGTGCTCCGTGCCTGAGGCCCAGGCAGGGTAGTGGGGACCCCTGGTGAGTCAAGGTGGGATAGCTGGAACCACGAGACGAGAAGAGGCCCAAGGATGGATCTTTATTCAGGAACACTTGGCTGGTCAATCCCTGAGGCCCTCGTTCTGGGGGATGAGAGGAAGAGGTACAGGGATCCCCCTGTCTCATCTTCCATCAGGAGCTGCACGGGTAGAGGTCAGAGGTCGCTCTCCCCATAGAGGGCACTGGAGAAGGCCACGTAGTCCAGGGCTCCAGCTGGAGCCCCAGATCCCTTGTATGGTGCCATCCGGCGGATGCAGTATTCAGCCTGCTCAGCTGGGAGCTCCCGCCTCAGCTCCTCAGGGGTGATGTAGTTCTAGGGGAGAGGAGGTGTTGAAGTCTACTGTCCCATGCTCTGCCACAGGCCACCAGTTCCCCGACTCCCCAGGGTTTACCTTGTCTCCTGCCAGGATCTTGAAGGAGGCCATGACTTGCTCAGCTGTATCTGTCTCAGCTGTCTCTCGGGTCATGAAGTCAATGAAAGCCTGGAAGGTCACCACGCCAGTGGCATTGGGGTCCACCATGGTCATGATGCGAGCAAATTCCACTTCTCCCTGCAGAAATAAAGGCCAGGAGTCATGCCCATAGGTGCTAAAGCCAGGAGGGCTCCCAAAGTCCCCTCTTGGGGACTGTCCAGACTTGGATTCACAAATCCTGGGACAGGATGTGCCCTTCCTCCAAAGACCTCAGTCAGCCTGCCTTTAGAAGTCTTCTGCGCTAGGCCCAAACTTGCTTTGTGCCCGTGGCAACCCTGCTTTTTGCTCATTGGTCCTGATTTTTTTCCTGAGGCCACATCTTTCTGTAGTGCTATTTGTCTAAGGTAAGAACACTGCAGGTTCAGACCTTGGGGGTCATCCAGAACAAGGCCCAAGTTAGTTTACCTGTGAATCTTTGCCAGTCCCCATGGGGCGTGATGAGTAGAGATGATGATGCGCATGAAGGGAGGAGGCACACAGTAGTGATCAATATGGAGGAGAGGGCACCAGTGGCCTTCCTGGAAACAGGCATGGGGGCACTCACCAGGTCATAGCCCATGGAGATGAGGCAGGCTCGGAAGTCATCGGGCTCCATCATCCCATTCCGCTTCTGCAGGGAGTGAGTGGATGTCAGGCTTAGTTCCTAAACTCTATCAGTCTCTTA
Source organism: Dasyprocta punctata (assembly GCA_004363535.1). NCBI lineage: Eukaryota > Metazoa > Chordata > Mammalia > Rodentia > Dasyproctidae > Dasyprocta > Dasyprocta punctata. The sequence goes on along the minus strand of RJWM01021081.1, from coordinate 16,148 downwards.
CCCCGGCAGGCTGGGCCCCTGCTGACCCGGTCAAAGTGGTTGAAAGATGCCCGGAACTCGTTGAGCTGCTCCTGGCTCAGGCCCTTGGCATCTCGGGTCAGTACCTGGTTCTCCACCTCATTGATGGTGCGGGCAATGGAGGTGAGCAGCTGCTCCCAGCCCACACGGATGTGCTAGAGAATAAGAGATGGGCCAGTCAGTGGGTGGCTGGTGCCTGGCCATTATTCTAGCTCCACTCAACCCTCTTGTGTGACCCCAGGCAAATCCTTGCCCACATTGGGCCCCTGCCCCCATCCCTGAGTGACCCCTCTAGTATCCCTTTGTGCTTTAAAGTTTGATGATTTATTAGGTATTCAATATTGATCGGCCAGCTCGGGCCAGTCCTGGCTGACTTTAACCTGCTTTGTGACTCTGAACTGGTTGCTGTCTATTGCTGGGTCTCAGCATCCCCATGGGATATGCTGCCAAGCTCAACTGGGGCCCTTCTAGAACAGACATGATCCATCCAGCTGGGATCACACCAGCCTTCCCCAGCCTGTGCAGCCTTCCTCTCTCCCCGGGGTCTGGGGCCCACCTCCATGCTGTAGACCGTGTGCTTATTGTCAAAGACCAGGCTCTCCTGCAGCAGCTGGTGGTCACCCTCCAGCCGATCGATGTTGGTCTTGTAATTGATGATGTTCTGCTCCTGCTGCCGCAGCCCTGCCATCTGCTCCTCCAGAGAACCAGCCAGCCCTGCTGCCAGCCGCCCCACTTCCTGCAGGGGTATCGAGGCAGAATGAGGGCTCTCAGCTCCTTGGGACCCTACCCTGGTCCCAACCCCAGGTGGCCCCACTCTCCAAGCCTTTACCTCCACCTTTGCCTGGATCCAAGGTCCCACAGCATTGGCCTGGGCGGCAAACTGTCGCCGGAGCCTCTCGTTCACCTGTTGCCGTGACAGCTCCTCCTGCAGTGTCTGGTCACGGCTGGGCACCAACTTTCGGACCTGGGAAGGAGCATGGTTAAAGCCAGTTCTGGGAGCCAGGAGATAGCTTTGAGGAGAGATGGGCCCTAGCCCCTCAAACTTCAGTCCCTGTTGCTATGAGCCGAGCTGGCCCTTCTGAGCAAGCTCTGAGGCACATCACCTAGGCTCAGTTTCTTTATGTGCAAAATGGGTCTGTGACATCACTTGTAACTAACATAGGGGGTTTTATGGAAGACAGCCACATAAAATTTAATTCCGCACATCAGTCCTGATGGGAGATTCTCCATTATACAGATGAGGCCATGACAGGAGAGGTGCTTTATCCAGTGTCATGTGGAGGCAGTGACAAACCTCAGATCTGGAGGTAGACTATTCCACTATACCTTGAGACACCATTTTAAGAGTGTACATGAGGGAGTCGGGACAGGGCAGGGCCGCTGGAGGCACTGACCGTGTCCCACTTGGTGTTGATGTCCTGTGGGGTAAGGTTGATGTAGGGGTTGGTGGTCGAGGGCCGCAACCCGTACGTTTGGCAGATCTTCTGGATCTCACCCTGGATGCCCAGGATGGCACCTCGTTCTCGGTCAGCCTCAGGCAGCGTCGCCTTGAATTGGTCATGTGCTGTCAGCAGGCTCTGGGGGTGACAAGCCAGAAGAGTGGCAGTGCCTGTCAGGCCTGGCCCTGCGTCCTGGCCCAGCACTCCAGATATGGATTTTTCTACTACTCTCATTCCACAGGAGCCCAAAGGGAGTGGCTGACAGGATTTGGGGCCAGATTCCCCACCCACCCACCCATTGAGAATTGAATCCACAGTCTTTGCACTGAGCTACATCCCCAGTTCTTTTTTATTTAATATAATTTTATTTATTTATTTATTTAGGCACCAGGGATCAAACTCACAACCTTGCACCTGCCAGGCAGGTGCTGAAACCACTGAGCCAAACTCCCGGCCCTAGGTTTTTTGAGACAGGGTTGCACTATGTAGCTCAGGCTGGCCTTGTGCTCATGTTGTAGCCCATACTGGCCTTGAACTCACAATGCTCTACCTACCTTATCCTCCCGAGTGCTGGGATTAAAAGCATGCACCACCACACCCGGCTTATTTATTTATTTATTGAGACAGTCTCACTATGTAGTTGAGGCCTTGAACTCACTATGTAGTCCAGGCTAGCCTCAAACTCAGGGATCCTGCTGCCACACCCTCCTGGTGTTTTTTGTTTTTTTAGACAGAGACTAAATTGCTCAGGTTGGCCTTGAATTTGTGATCCTCCTGCCTCAGCTTCTCAAAAATGCTGGGATTATAGGCAGTGGCCACTGTACCAGGTTTTAGAGCCAGCTTTCCTGTCATCCAACCCGGTGTCCCCCAGAATTCCTACACCCACCTGGGTCTCCTCCACTGAGTGCACCAGCCACACATCCTGCAGGTCCTCCACTGCTCCATCCAACCAGTTGTTGAAGGGTGCTGCCCGCCGCGCGAACTCCAGCTGCAGCTGATCGATGGTTTCCAGGAGCTTCTCCATCCGCTAGGGGCCAAGAGGACAGCGGGTCAGTGCCTTCCCAGTGGGCACAGCCTCGCTCCCTAGCCTCCAGCTACCTGGCCCCAGACTACACCTCTAGTGCATCCCGCCTCTTCTGGGTCAGCGTGCCCAAGTTGTCCCATTGGTCACAGATGGCCTGGCAGCGGCTGTTCACTGAGGCCGCCTCATGGTAGTCCAGCTCACTGCGGGTGAGGAGAGGCCTGAGTCGTCCAAGGGCCCCCAGGGCTCGAGCCAATGCCCATGGTGGTGGCGAAGGCATAGGTGACCCAGGGTGGTGAGTCCAAGGCTGAGGGCGAGGTTTAGGGTAGTAGGCTGGGGCCCAAGGTAAAAGGAGTGGTCAGGCTGGGAGAGACGCCACGGAGTGGGACAGACGCAGCCAAGATGGGCAGCAGAGCGGTAAGGAGGTGGAGCTGGGAAGGAGCAAACGATGCAAGGAAGTGGGTGCCACTACCAGTTAGAAAACCTGGGACAACCGGGGTCTTGTGGAGGGCACGGGGCGGGGCGGCTGGGAGTAGGGCGGGGCTCAGCGTCGAGGGGGCGTGGCCAGGCAGGGGCGTGGTCTCTAGGGCGGGCCTGTCACGCGCACTTGAGCTCCTGGGCTAGGGCGGCGATGTGCTCCACGCGGTCCTGGTGTGCCGCTAGGTCGCTCTCAAAGGCTTCGTGGCGCCGCAGCAGCGCCCGCACCTCCTGTAGCGAAGCCGACTCGTAATCGCGCTGGTTTAGCATCTCCTCCTTCCCTGCGCAGAGAGAGGTCCGGCTCCAGTCACCCGGTAGCGGCCGCGGCAGGAGCAGGGGGTTCGGGTGGCGCTGCAAGGCCAGGTGATGACATCTGCCCAGCCAACCCCAGGGGTTTCCTCTGAGACACGCATAAGCGAAGCTCCTGATCCGCAGCATGAGGCCGCCCCTTGGCGCTGTTTGCGAATTATTCGGACCCTAACTGCCTCTCAGTGACTCTGTGAGCCCCGTTTCCTTCGTTCTCCACTGTTTCTCCAGCGCTTGGCACAGTTATGGGCTTTTGGTAGCCCTTGTTGGACAGAATACTCGTTGGATGAGTGCATAATGAATGTAAAAGTACTTCGTGAGTGATAATGATCTTAATTTCGCAAATAACTACTTGCATAATTATAATATCAGTAGGGTCACTTTATTGAGTGCTGCTGTATTTTACAGAAGAGGTACCTGAATCGTAAAGGTTCAGAGAGCTCTTCAGCACCACATAAGTGGCTGTAAATGTAAGGAATTCTTAGTCCAACTATTGTTTTTTATTATGTCCACAATCCATTTTCCCTGTTTGTTCATTATTTTTCTGACAGGATTGTCTAATTAAAATCTCTGACAAAATACTGAATGAGTGACTTTATATAGAGTGATTTTTAAAAAAATAAATGGTAGACTTTATAATGTGAAAGGTAAAGTAATAACGCTTCTTCCAACATTTTTTCTTAAAAGCCACTCAGTAAATTAGTAGATATGAACCTCCTCAACCTAATAATAGATGTCTTCAATTAAACCTAGAGCTATTGCTATATGATGTAGCAGTTTTGCAGAGCAATACAGTTGATTCATGTAATATTTCACATCAGTATGACATAAGTAATATTGGGGTTCAGAGTGGAGTCAACCTTAGACACCTACTACATCTACAAACACAACACTACATGACAAATTAATCAGAAAAGACAGAGGACCAGCTTCTGGAGGGAGGGTTAGGGACCTGAATTTACAGATAAAGAAACTGTGGTCCATAGAGGGGCCAAGGTTGCAGCAAGTTAGAGTGGGACTAGAAATCTGGTTTCCAACTTCCCTGCAGAGGACCTACCCCTGTCCTGACATTTTGCTAGGACTCCACTCCAGGAGAAGGTCCAAACCCATGCGGTGCACCTACCCCGGGTCCAGGCCTCATGCAGGGAGGCCTTCTGCTGGAACTTCTCAGCCAGGTGCTGAAGTCTCTGTAGACGCCGGATCTCTGAGAGCAGCCAGTCTTCATAGCCCTTTTCCACTTGCTCCAACCCTCGCCATGCATTAGCAATGTCCTGTGGGTCAGGCAGACGTGGCCTCCATCATGGTTCACCCATTGCACAGATAGGGACACAGAGCCTAAGGTCACCCAGAGTATGTGGGTAGAGGTAGGGCACCCCCAGGCCCAGCCTGGCTCACCGAGACCAGCTTGCCCTCGGAGGGCATGAAGGCAGGCCGGTGGCTCAGCCGAAGCTTGGTCTGCAGCGTGTTGAAGTTGATCTCCAGCTGGCACTTCTCCTGAACGCGGGGTGGCTTGTGCAGGCGCCGGTAGTCCCGAAAGTCCTCCAGCTTGCGCTGCATGGCACTCATACTGGGCTCACCCACCCGGTTCTCCAGCCATGGGACAGTGCGGCGGATCCACTCCAGCAGCTGTCAAGGCCAGGCAGGGGCAAAGCAGAGAGTGCTGAGCTAACTGCCCACCTCACCTACTCTTTTCCACCCACACCAGAAGGCTGGGCTTCAAGTACATGGAGCATTTTCACAGCTATTGAGGACAGAATGCAGTAATCTGTACCCCTCTGTTAGAAAAGAATAGGATTGTTTTGGAGTTTTTTTGTGCTGGGGTGTCACAAACCTGGGGCTTCATGCATGCTAGGCAAGTGCTCTACCACTGAGCTGTACCTCCAGCTTCAGGATAATTAATTTCTGGGCACTGGGACCAGTATAGTTTGGCACAGAACAAAGGGCCAAATGACTGCCTAAATACAAGGGAAAGGATCAATGAATGAATAAGTGACCAAATGATAAGTGGATCAGGGAACATCTGGGAACTCGGGTAGGCAGAAGGGTAGGTGATGGATAGGTTGGAACAGGAGGAGGCTGCAGGTCAGCCAGGGCCACTCTGATATGAAAGAGGCTCTGCGGGCCCATGTAGGGGGTTAGCAGGGTCGGGAAGGCCAGCAGGGCCAACATGGAGAGAAGGTTGAAAGGGGCTCTCTGGCCCCAGCCTTACCTCACTGGCCAGCTTCTCGTACTCCTCCATCAGCTTCTCATTTTCCTGGTTCACAGCTAGCACCTTGCAGATCCTGTTGGCAGCTGTCTCCGCCTGTGATGGGGTGGGCAGGAGGGTTGGCATTAAGACAAGGTGCCCCAGACACCCCTGACCCAGTCTCCCTCTGAAAAGCCTTGAAAACCTGAACTGGTGAAAACTGGGGTGAGGGGTTGAAGGGAGTAGATCTCTTATACTGGGGAGGGAGCATCTAACCCAGAGACCTCTGTTCCTGAGCTCCGCGAGGACAAGTGCTTGCAATTAGGACCGTGGCACCCTTAGACCTACATAGTTAGGCACCTTCAGATGTTGAGCTGCTGTCAAGACTGGGCCTGGCCTGAAGTAGACATGACCTTCCTCAACCTTCTCAACCCCAGGGGTTCAGCATCAAGGCCCTACTTACCTGCTCAGCCCCAGCAAATGCATGGTAGAAGCAGGAAACATAGGTCATGATGGCTTTCTCATCTGGCTTGGGAGTGTTCACGATGTCTGAGGGAGGCAGCAAGGTGTATGTTGACCAAAACCAGGAAGAGAATGAGCTCAGCCCCCTGCCTCCCCTGCAGAGGAGCCCCTCAGGATGGCAGTGACGGAGATATCTACTGCTCAGCTGCCAGCTACTCCAAGTCCAGCGTCTTTCTCTTCCCTGAAGCCCTCTGTGATCACCCTGGGGCCTGGCAACCTCTCCCTCCGTGAGCTGAGCAAAGCATGAAGCCATGGGGCACCAGTTACACTGCCCGGTACCCTGACTCTGACTGTCTTTTCCCCACATCTATGAGCTCCAGGCCCAGAATCAGTCTCCTGCATTGGTGCCCACACAGCCAGAGTGCCATGCACAGCAGATCCTCAGAAAATGTTTGCTGCTTCATTAAATGCCTTGCTCAGTCACAGTCAGAGGTAGGATGTGCCCCAAAGGGGCTGCCAGTTTTGGGGGGCCAATATTATCCCAGGTAACCCAGAGAACTGGGATATGAGGCAGGGGATGGAGATATTCCATGGGGAGAGGCAGGACAGAGCAGGGAGATGCTATAGAGGGCTCCTGGAGAAGGGGGCCAGTGAAAGGAAGGATTGGAGCCAGGGAGCAGGATGAGGGCCAGAGCACCCCAGGAAGAAGAAAGAGCAGGGTAAGGTGTGGCACCTGGACCACACCTGCCCCGGAGGGAAAAGGGTCCTGGCCTGCACAAGGCTCAATCTCACCTTCTGCATCCAACATCTTGGGGATGTCCAGGTATTTCTCTGCCACCTCAAAGGCAGTGTTCAGGTTGCCAATGGGGTCATCCTAGATGGGTGTGACAGGGAGAGCTGAAAGGTCAGCCGAGAGCAGAGGTTGAGGAGTCAGGGCCGGGGTGGGGCAGAGGCCCACCTTGCGCAGTTTGGCGTAGTCAATGAGGTCAGGCCGGTGTCGGTGGATGAGAGCACAGAGGGCCAGGCCATCCTTCCAGCTAGACAGACACAGTGGGTGTCAGGCCTGGGGTCAAACTGAGGCCATGCCCCACTCTCCTCAGCCCAGGAGCACCCCCACAGACTGGCTTCATCTGATGAGGGGAGTAAAGTACACACTTCTGTACTCCACAAGTGCCCCTCATTGCCAGACTTAGTCCGTCTCCTCCGGGCTCCCCAGATCCCTTTGTGTATCCTGTGCTTAGACTGCTTTTGGCCTCCACACTGTCTCTGACCGGAACACCCTTTCAGGGATGTCACATACGCTCCCTGCTGCAGGATTTCTTGATAACCTTCCTGGATTCAACATTTACCGAGGCCTCCTATTTTTAGACACAGTGATCCCTCCCTGGCCTGGCGCTTGGGACAGAGGCCCTGCTCAGTGCCCTTCCTGACCATGCAGGGTCCTCTCTGCTCCCCAGTGCTGATGAACTTACAGACCTGGTGTGAAAGTTCTGCACGTTTACATTTCGGTATGGTGCGGTCTTTCGCTGGCACCACAGCAGCAGGCCTTCCTTGGCAGAGGTTTCTGGAGAGGGCACAGGGTTGGGAGCATTAGTTGGAAAGGGATCTGAGCCCTCCCCTTGCCCTGGCCTTCTCCCTTACCACTCACCCTCCACAGAGATGTCCTGAATGGCGAAGCGGAGGATGATGGTCCAGATCATGCCCAGGGTCATCTTCAGATTCCCATCAACAATCTCTGCAAAGTGGAAGAGAGAGAACAGCCTCTGGTTGACACTTGAGGCCTGTGTACCCAGGGCTGGCACCTTATATTTGAGCACCTAGCAGGTGCTCAGTAAGCATGCATAGTGATTTATTTGTATGTTTGTTTATTGAGACAGGGTATTACTATGTAGTCAAGGCTTGACTTAATGCTACATTCTACTGCTTCAGCCTCCCGACTGCTGGGATTACAAGCATGTGCTGCCTTGCCCGCTTCTACTGTTATTTTAAAATGATTTATTGACCACCTACTAGGTGCCAGGTGCTGTGCTGGCATGCACTTAGGGTATATTTATTCCTTTGGGTCTCTTCCATGAGGCAGGGATGATTATGCCCATTGTCAGGATGAGGAAACTGAGGTTCACAGAGGTGACTCATTGATGCCAGAAGAGTTTCCCTACTCCCCTCAGGCCTCATCCTGCCCCTCCTCACCTTCAGCGCCAATGGACACCAGCTTCACCCCCTTGCTGGCAATGAAGTCCAGGGCCTTGTTGACATTGGCGATTTTGTGGAAGCGCATCTTGCCTTTGTCTGGCCTGGGCAGCCTCTCTCCTGAGGATAAGAAAGAGCAAGGGTTGAAGATCGTGAGAAGCAGCTGAAGACACTGTCCCCAGGCACCCCTACCCTGCCAAGTTCCCTTCAGAGCTCCTTCCACCGTTGCCCCAGCTCCCCCATTCCCCTGGGTCCTGGGGCACTGGGCATGGATGTGAACCCCCACCTGAGATGACCTCCAGGAGCAGCATGAGCTTGAGGCCGTTGCGGAAGTCCTCCTCGATGTTCTCAATCTGGGTGCCTGCCTTGCGCAGGTGTGAGTTGCACCAGGCAGTGAAGGTCTGGGGACAGAGGACAGTGCTGAGATCCTGTGACTGGCTGCTCAGGCAGGGTACATCTCAGAGCCCAAGGCTCTGAATGCACGTTTCATCTCAGTTACTTGTTGTGAAAGAGAGAAAATCGGATTTATGCTAGTTCTCTAACCAGCACTCTAGCCTTGGTTGATTTTTTATTTTTCAAGAGAGAGTCATGCGAGATACCCCAGGCTGACCTTGAACTCATGGCAATCCTCCCAAGTGCTGGGATTACAGGCATGCACCACCATCACCATACCCGGCTTGCCTGATCCTAAGGACTGGAAGAGGACTTAAACATTTTAACATACCCCAAAGTGTGGGGTCCCCTAAGGTGCAGGGATTAGGGCAGGGATACAAACTCTGAGAAATTCTAGATGGAGGCACATGCGCCCTGAGGGCTATCGATTGGCTTCCAGGGAGACCCAGAGTATGCAAGGCTGTGAATAATTCACGAAGCACTCAGGCCCAGCCTGATCTGGCTTCTGGAGTGAGCTTCCTGTCACTGAAGGTGTGTAACTGCATATTTAGTACTACCTGATGGGGACCCAAGAACCAGAGAGGGTGCTCGTCTCTGCAGTTCTTTCTAATCCTGGGGTCTGGATGCTCTGGGCCTCACTAGGGAATAGGGCAGGGGCATCTGGGTGCAGTGTATAAGATATGTTCCCTGCCCGAAAGGAGCTCACAGCCAATCAAAGAACCATGCTGGTCTGAGAAGTGCTGGGAGAAAAAAAGTGGAGGAATCTATGGGAGGCACTTTCACAAATTGGTGGGGAGGGGATGCCTGTCAGGGAGGGACTCTCACTTGATCAGAGTTGCAAGAGAAGAGCAGGAGTTAGACAGGAAAGGGCAGGCAAGGGCTTTCCAGGCAGGGGGAGCCACTCATTGAGAAGTTGCTCTGTTTGTGGGGCTTAACTTTCAGGGCATTGCTGGAATGTAGCTGGGGATGTTGGGGTATTAGTGGTGAGAGGCGGGCCGGAGGGGAGGCAGAGGCCAGGTCATGCACGATCTTGGATGTTAAGCTGGGGAGTTTGAACTTGATCCTCAGGGCCACAGGGAGGCAGCAAAGCCTCGGGCAGAAGGGAGGTGGGCGGAACTATGTTCCAGAGAACTCCTTCTGGTTGCAGAGTGGAGACAAAGGCTTGGCAGAGCAGGAGGGACAAGGGGGGAAAGGGCAGGAGAGGAAGGGTGTAAGGGGATCAGGGGCAGGGGGTGAGGTAAGAGGCAGGCAGGGGCTTTATTTTGTCTCTTGCTGAATCCTGGCACCTAACAGCACTGGAACTTCTTCTCTCTTTTTTTTTTTTTGTATCGGAGAATGAACTCACAACCTCGCTCTTGCCAGGCAGGCGCTTATGCTGCTGAGCTAAATTCCTCGCAGCACTGGAACTTCTTAAGAAATGTTTATTAAACAAATATTTTTGGTTTTTTTTGGTTTTTTTGAGACAGGGTTTCACTAAGTAGTGCAGACTGGCCTTGAACTCACCGCGGTCCTCCTGCCTCAGCCTCCTGAGTGCTAGGATTACAGGCATGTGCCACCATGCCCGGTGTACAAATGTTTTTGTATAAAGAGCAGGCATCAGGTGTGAGGAAGGGGGAATGTTCCGGGTCTGTGGAAACGATTGGATGGAGTTACTGCTAAGAAAGACAGCATGCAGGAGCAGGGATGGGGCAGGGATGATTAGAGTTATACAAAGATATTTATTACAACTTTGTGATAAATAATGTTAGATGTGAAAGAATGACCCAAATGACCAATGACAGGGGTGGGGGGATGCTAATTGACCAAGAGAAGATCTACCACAGGCAGCTATTGGAAGGGTGGATGGAGTGGGTAGCTCTAAGCTGGGATAAATGGATGCTCCTGATATTTTAGATGACAAAGGCAAGATATAGACTGGCATGTGTCCCATGAGGGACATGTGGACCTGCACATGGGAGAATCCTGAGTGTTGGGGGAGGGGATAGGAGTTGTTGCAAAGCAAATGACAGCTGGAGCCAGGAGCAGGGATGACATCACCGGAGATTACCAAGTCCAGGGACCACAGCCATGCTGGGAGACAGGTGCAGGGGCAGCCTGAGGTGGGGGGGGGGAGCGGTGTATCACCCAGGACACTCCAGGAGAGTCAGCTCAGCCTCCCAACTCCTGGGATCAACTCCTGACACCTAACCCAGCGGAAGTGCTCTGATTCTAGATTGTGGCATTCTCAGATCCTGTGAATTCCACACAGCACCCCAGTGCCCTGCCCTTCCCAGGAGCCCTGCTCTGTTGCCAAACATTCAGCAGTGCCTGATGACCTCTCAGTTCCCTCCCTACCGGTCGCCTGCCACTCCTCAAATTTTTCTCAGTTAAGCTGGGATCATTTTCTCTTTAGGGAACCCAGGTGTCCTGCCCCCTCCACTGGGGAAAGTCTGGGAATGAAAATAGTTCGGGGAGGGAGCAGGGCCCGAGTGCCCTACAAGGCTGGGCAGGGTGGCAGCTGCCTACCCATCCCTCTCAGGCTCCCCCAAGTTGCTGTCTCAGCACAAAGTGCCCATCTGGCTGGAGCGTCAGGTTACCGCGTAAGGGGACCCGGGGCTCCCCTCCTCCCCAACCCTGTGGCCTTTTCAGCAGACTCAGGGCCTCTGAAGCAGGAGGGGTATCTTGGGAAAGAGTGGGGGTGGGACAAAGGACCCAGATCGGAGGCTCCCGTTTTGTGACAGTGTATGATTTGGCGTCTGCCTCTGCCTCTTTCTGAGCCTCAGTTTCCTCAACTGTCAAATGAAACAGAGTGACTGCGGACTCACCCTGGAAAGCACACAGAGAAGAGGGTGGGTGGAGTGGGATTTGAGATAACCCCCTTCCCCACACTCCCAAGTCCCCCAGGATCCAGTGTGTCTCCTTCAGGATGGGGTCTTAGAACATTCAACTAGACCAGAGTGGGTGTGGAGACAGGGATTATTCTTCCTGGACCCTGACCCCCCAACTTGTATCTCCTGGGCTTTGCCCAATCTGTTTTTTGCCAGCAGAAGTGGGGCAGTAAGCCCAGGAGAATAAGCCTTCGACTGGGGAGGAACCCCAGAATAGTCCTTGACATCCTAGACCCTCGTGAAGGCTCCCAGTCTGCTTTTCCAGCCTTAGGGGCCAGCAGCAGGCTGGTGGGCAGAGTCTGAGCTGGGCAGTGGCAGGCTGGTTTAAGCCGAGTTGTGCCCCTGCACCGCTGAGATGCTCAGGATACACGACCTGGTCTTCCAGGCCTCAGTTTTGCCTTGGGGAAATGGGCGAACACTCACTTTCCGCTGCTGTTTCTCCCAGGCCGGGTCCAGCAGCAGGTCGCGGTCCCAGTCCTCCTCCTGTTCCATGTACTCGCCGCCCCCACCGCCCGCGAAGTGCCCCTCCCCGGCCCTCAGACCCTCGGGCTGCATAACCATCATCATCTCGCTCTGGCTCCTGGCTCCGCTCAGCTCGGCGCGCTCTGGGACACCCCGGCCCTGTTAAGTAGGGCCCAGCCCAGCCCCGGATCGGGTTCGCACTAAATATGGGGGAGGAGGGTGGGGCCGGACAGGGGCTAGGGTTTTCGGGTCGGGACCAGACTAGAGACTGCACTGGAGCCAGGGATTGCGGAATTGGGAGACGCTGGGGTGGTTCTCCTGGCGGAGATCCGGGGTTCGGTTCCAGCTCCGTTGCTTGGGCGCTGTGTGACCTTAGGGAAGCCACAGGCCCTCTCTGGTTCCTCATCTGTAAAATCGAGAAGACGATAATGACAATGGTTGCAGAACGCCTTTAAGGTTGCCCTCGGGGACTTCTCCTGAGCCTCTTCCAGCGCCTGTCGGTTAGGAAACGGAGCTCATCCCCATTTCACAGTCAGAAACACAGAGGCGCCGAGTTGTTTTAATGTTTTCTGGGGTGATGAAGGAGACACCCGAGCATAGGTAGGGGCTCCGAGCCAGCTGGACGGTCCTAGGCAGGGCTATTAATATCGGGGCGGCTGTGGGGTGGTGGGGGAGAATGTGCTGAGCCGGGAAACCCCGACGCCACGGAGGTTGCAACTCAATCCTGCCGGAGCCCCAGCCAGCTCCACCGGCGGGCTGGCCTTCCTCTGGAGGGGCGGAGTCTGAGCGATGGGCGGTGTGATGATTTCGTGGCGTCACCTTGACCCTAGCGCCAATCAGATTTTTGAGTACCGCCTGGCTCCTTCAATTGACTAATCATCTCTCGCCGTTCACGACCCCTCCCTTTGAGTCCCGCGCTCAGCGCACTCCTTTGGCGTCTCTATTGGTTGCTGAAGACGTCCGTCTGCCGCTATCCCTGCCCCAATGCGGAAGCGGCGGGGTCCTAAAGCTCTCAGAGCCCGTGGGTCCTGACCATGGGGCAGCCGTGGGCTTCAGGGAACGCAGAGGGCCCGCCCGCGCGGCTGCCTCTTGTGCTCACGACGCTGTGGGTTGCCGCGGTGGTCCTGGAGCTGGCTTATGTGCTCTTGCTGGGTCCCGGGCCGCCCCCGCTGGGACCCCTAGCCCGGGCCTTGCAGCTAGCGCTGGCCGCCTTCCAGCTGCTTAACCTGCTGGGCAACGTGGGGCTGTTCCTGCGCTCGGACCCCAGCATCCGGGGCGTGATGCTGGCCGGCCGCGGCTTGGGCCAGGGCTGGGCGTGAGTGGGGCGCGGGGGTCTGTGGGCAGAAGCGGGAGTCCGGGGTGGGGGAGGGGCCCCAGACCCGAGATGTTACAACCAGATTACGTTTCAGCTGGGTTGTTAGATCCAGAAAACTTGGGATGGAAGAGCAAGAATGAGTATTATTTTTTCACTCAAATATTTATCGAGCACCTCCTATGTGCAGGATACTATTTCAGGGACTGGGTTACAATAAAGCTGATTCTCCACCACTTAGATCTCAATGGGGAAACAGGATAAATATAGGTCTGATAAATATGTAAATTACATAAAATGTCAGATATCGGTAGTGTGGGAACAAAAATTAGAGCAGGGCTATCTCGTCAACTTGGCGAGACTGTGGCTCAAAATATAATTTAAAAAGGGTTGGAAGCAAGATGTAGTGGTGTGCCCTGTAATCCTGACACCTTGGGAGGCTGAGGCAGGAGATAGCAAGGGCCTAGATAATTTAGTGACATAGACCCTGTCCCAAAAATAAAAAAGGACTGAGGTTGTTGCTCAGTATCAAGGCCCTGGGTTCAGTCCCCAGTACACAAAAAAAGCGGGGGGCGGGGCATGGTTTGCTAGAGATGTAACTCGTTGCTCTCTGGGTTCAATCCTTGATGCATAGATAAAGCAGGCTAAAGGGAATTCAGGTTTCTGTTTTAAATAGCCATGACCACCAGAAATAACTGTTTGAGTTGATGAATTTGTTAATCACATTGATTTTACAATTCTGCATTATATTCAGAAATCATAATGTGAACATTGCAATTAAAAATAAGTGCTGAGTGTGGTGGCGCATGCCTGTAATCCCAGCACTCAGGTTGAGGCAGGAGGATCCCCTCGAGTTCAAGGCCAGCCTGCCCTACATAGCGAGACCCTATCTCACTGCCCTCCCCATAAAAATAAATAAATAGGTAGTCAGGAGAGAACTCATTGAGGCATTTGAGAAAAACTTAGAGATGACAGCTTTGTGGGCATTGGAGGGCAGCATGTTCCAGGCAGAGGGGCCAGACCACGCAAAGGCCTTGAGGTGGTTGTGTGGCTAGCATATTCCCAGAACAGCAAGACTTTCAGAGTGATAGGGGTGGAGTGAGAGATGTTAGAGCTGTAAGGAAGGCTTTGCACATTGAAGGCTTTGGTTTTCACTGGGAAGGAAATGGACAGCCATTGGAGGGTTTTGAGCAGAGTGAGGACATCCAGTAAGCTTTAGAAAGCTCAGTCTGACTTCTGGGGTGAGGTGAGGCTTGGAGTGGATAGACAGTCAAGAGGTTACTGTGATAACAGCAGGGACAGTTCATAGTGACTTGGGGCAGTGTAGAAGAAGTGAGAAGGTTGGGGAGTTAGTGGTCAGAGAAAGGCCTTAGGCCTGGAAATGTCAAGAGCTGGAAGCCACCCTAGATCTGCAGCCCTTGCCCAGGAGAGCCTGAGGAGTCTTAACCTGCTTTTACTGCAGGGAACCTGAGGCTTGACCAGGGTAGGTGGCTGTTCTGCTTCCCCAGGATAGGTGCAGGGGCTTACACTGGGTGGGATCTGGGGCACTGAGAGCTGCTGGCCCTGACCCTGTGGCTCCTTTGCTGCAGTTTCTGCTACCAGTGCCAGAGCCAGGTGCCACCACGTAGCGGACATTGCTCTGCCTGCCGTGTCTGCATCCTGCGTCGGGACCATCACTGCCGCCTCTTGGGCCGCTGCGTGGGCTTCCACAACTACCGGCACTTCCTGTGCCTGCTGCTGCACGCCTCTGGTGCCCTGCTCCACGTCTCTGTGCTGCTGGGCCCCGCCCTGTCAGCCCTGCTGCATGCCCACACGCCCCTCCACACTGCCGCCCTCCTCCTGCTGCCCTGGCTCATGTTGCTTACAGGTAGGGACCCTGGGTGGCCCACACTGGTCCAGGGAGTAAAATCCCTTCTGATGGGAGGTGGGGTTTCTGGCTAGTTCTCCTGGAACTGCCCTGGGGACCAGTCCTGCCATCTGTGGGGCTAACGGCAGCCCAGTGTGTGTGCAGCACTGTACTTTAATACGGCGCCCCCGGGCAAGGGTTCGGTTTTGTCTGGGAGAGGAAGGAAGGATTCCAGGACTTGTTGGCAAAAGAGGAAAGAGCAGTAGGGGCCCACCCGGGTGGCGGGTGGTGGAAAAACCCCTGTTAAGAGGCACTCTGAGGGCAGCTGCATGAAGAGAGGCCCGAAAAGGAACAAAGGCAAGTTGGTGGGGGTTGTGAGATGAAGGTTAGGACAGTGGGTCAGGGCTGGATGGTGGAAGGCCTTGAACGCCGGTGTGAGCACATGGCTCTGATCTGACTGGGCAGTGGGGAGCCAGCGGAAGTTCCAGGCAGGGAGGTGCCCAGTCATTGGCAGTTGGGAGGGAAAGACAGGACAGGAGACTAAGATGCGTTCTGAATGACATGGATAGGTCTCCTCTGACACTACCCATGATAATATTCCCAAAGACTTTTTTTACTCTCTGTTCTCCCCCTGCCAGGATGTGTGGGCTTTCTCTCTTGCATTCTTCTTCCTGACCTTCCCACCATCCTTTATAAACTTGTCCTGTCAGTTACCTCCCCAACTCTTGAGATGTCACTGTGCCTCCTCACCCTACCCCGGTCCAGCTCTGCCCCTATAAACACCCAATACCAAGACTCTAGGGGCAGACTCTGGAAACCTGCAGGGGTTGTGAGTCTTCTGCCCACAGCGACTCTCTGAGCAGCCCTCCTCCACCCTCTGTGGTGCCCCTCGGGTGCACTGAGGCTCAGGGCTCCAGCCGCTCCTCCTTGCTGTCATCATGGGCCTGCAGTCCCTGCTTCCAGGCACCAAAGTCTCGGGCTGCATCTCCTGCTGTCTCAGTCCTGGGCCCTGAGAAACCACGAGCATCTGAAAGTCTGTGTGAGTGGTCCCATCAGCATCCATATGGCTCAGTTTCTTGACTTCCTTCTCCCACTTGTGTTCACATGCCCATCCTTGCCACAGTCTGAAATGTCACCTCCAAACCCAGCCCATCAGTCAGCCCTCTTTCT